>DF362913.1:23814-34453 GCA_000787875.1 Solanum virginianum
CGGCTAAATATATAATTTGTCTAATAGGAAAAATAACGTATCTCGGAAAATATATGATATGTTTTTGCATTATACAACTATAGTTTGAAAAGATTACAATTTATAGCTATAGTTAGGGTTTTGTTGTTATTTTCTCTATCCTCTCTCGCCTCTCTCCTATCTCGCTCTGTAATTTCTTGTCAGATATACAACAACATATGTATACCTGCTGTATAAATATAATTATTTTGACGGGTATACATAGTCAATTCGACAAATATGCATATACAATTTTCCTTTCTCCACTCTTTACCCTCTCTCGCTCGCCTCTCTCTTCCTTCTCCCAATCTCGCTTATCAGATATATAAATACATATGTATATTAGTTACACATACATAATTATTTGACAGATATACACATACAGTTTGACAAATGTACATATACAATTTGTCTCTCGCCTCCCTTTCTCGATCTCGCTCGCCTCTCTCCTCCCCTCCAGGTCAAATAACTAAGGTTATGTTATGTAATTATATAAAATATAGCTATTTGATCATATTAAGTTTTAAGATCAGGCTATTTATGAAAATTCTCCTACCTAATAGGGCCTAACTTAGGTGTTTGATGGCCCAAATTTAGATGTAGACACATCCAACATATGTCTTCAATTTTAGACCGCACAAAAAGTAATCCATAGAGATAAAATAACAATCCACCCTATGTAATTGATTGAAGCCATTGAAGAAAATAAACATAACAATCTTTTGATTCCCCATTTATCCAAACTATGAATATGCTCAAAACTTGTGGACAAAATCACCATCAATTAGCACCATCATTAATAAGTTCCAAATATAGAAATGCAAATGTGAATTATCTTGTAGAACCATTAATATTTGGTCATAGAAGAAAACAAATGCAAAGGTTAGCAACAAGAGCAAGTAATGGTGGAGAGAAACAAAGTGAAAGGCGTAGTTTTTTGACACTTGAAGAAGCTGGACTTGTTGAAGTGTCTGGCCTCAGCACTCATGAACGTTTTCTATGTCGATTGACGGTACGCTATGGATTTAACTTATACAAACAGACTGATATTGTAATTGTTATTTTAATGTTTTTAGGGCATTTTAGCTTGTTATACTATATAAAAAACAACAGAAGCTTTAGAGCAATTGTAAAATTATCTCAATCGGACCTATAAGGGGAGAGGGGCACTTTTCCCCGACCCTGAGTGTGTGAATGGTTCATACACCAAGCTATTGTTATTATTATAGTCTATAGCAAGTTATTTATATATATCGTCTTAACTTGATGTTGTAAAAAAATATACTCTATAAGTGCATACAAGTTAAACTCTTTTGTAGTATTTCTTGTTTGAGTGGGTGGGTGGGTGTTAGTATGATTGTGAACAGTGGATATATGAAAGAAGGGGTCGTTCAATTTGAAGATAAGTTATGTTGTGATTAGTTATATTAAAAAAATGACATATATTAAATATTTTATGAGGGACCCCAAGAATATTTTTGTCATTTTGTTATTTTATTGAGGAATAACTAATTTTGGTTCTATTATTCCATCAACTGATAGAAATAATCTATTTCGATACTAATTATTAATCCTAATATAACTTACCCAAGAATTAGTAACCAAACAAGAGACTAGGCAATACTAAATCTTTATCTCGGAACTATTTATGCTTGTCCAGCGCACCAAACACACCATAAGTGATGTATAGTGAAATTACTAAAAGAAGAGTGTCATGTAATTTTTATTCTTTTTATTTTTTTGGGACAATAATTGGTACAATTTTGTTTGTGTGCAGATTTCATCACTGAATTTATTAAGAGTGATATCAGAACAAGAAGGTTGTTCAATGGAGGAATTGAATGCTGGGAGGATATGTGATTGGTTCTTGAAAGATAAGTTAAAAAGAGAACAGAATTTGGATTCTGCTGTTCTTCAATGGGATGATTCTGATTTCCAACTATAGTTTTTTTCCATCTATTTTCAATAATTTTTGGTTCTTTTTTCCTTTCATATTTAGTATCTTTCGTTTGTGGGGTTTGATAATTTTGCGATAAGAGTCTTTCGCAAACAGTTTCTCTATCGATATGAGATATTGATAAGATCTGCGTATATTTTATCCTCCACAAACCCCACCTGTGGAGTTCCACTGAATATGTTATTGTTGTTGCTGCTTATGACTCCTATATTATTGATGAAAGAAATTAAAAGTATAAAAATGAACGAAGAATCAATCCTTTTTCTTAATAAAATACTCCTTATCTTCTTTGTTACATATTCTTGTTTCCATTTTACCTGACATCTATTCTTTTGTTGTTCGTCTAAAAAAAAATATCATTCTACTTGAATTTTAAAAATTTTATTTTACTCTTAATGAAGTGATTTATCATCACACAAATATTCAATAATTATTTTAGACCACAAATCTTTTTTTAAAAAAAATTTCTAAATACTATATCAAATTAAATGATACCAAATAAAATAGAACGGAGCGAGTAAGGATTTATCTCCTTTGTGCACGAATTTCTTTTTGAGAAATTTGTCATTGATTAAATACTTTAAATATATTGGTAAACTCCATTTACACATTTGAATTATAATTTGTTTTGATTAAGCTTTATATACCCAAATATTAAGATAACACTGTAATTATATAAAACGTGAAATGCCACGTCACCTCGCCGGAAAATTCACCGGAGTCAGATCAATCTCAATCAAATTCTCTTCTTCAGCTACGAAACTCCCCTTCCCGTCCAACTCAACCTCTATTAATCCTTCTCTATCTTCTTCTTCCTCCCACTGAAAACACAAATTCTCCGGTGAATCCCACTCTCCGATCACCGGTGAATCCCCACCCGACGAACTATCCGTACCCGTACCCGTACCCGGGCCCGTATCCAAATCCGAAAATCCGGGTACTCAATAACCCCAATTTCCTCCTCGTGAATTACTTCCAATGGAGCTCCGACATTCCACTCGACCAACGATACGGCATAAATCGGATCCGGGTTCGGGTCAAACGCCGGGTCGAATTCCTTGGAATTGGGTTTTTTCGTATCGGTTTTGCGAGTTGCGGCGAGTGTTAGAAGGGAAATTATGAGAAGGGAAGTGGAAAGAAAGAGGAGAGAAAAGCATAGTGGGGAAGTAGAGGAGAATGAGAGTGTGGAGAGTGATAATGGTGGAGAAGAGGGGATTTGAAGCCATAGATTTCATTTTGAGAGAAAGGAATTCTTTTATTATATAGTTTTTTTGAAAGATAAAGGGGAATAAATTACATGTGAAATGATAAATTGAATAGACAAGAAAGAATGGATTTTCAAGTTGAGTGTATTGGATGAGCGTATATGGATACCATCCATTTTATTAGTTTGATTCTTTGAATATTCATAAAGAGAGGTGGTTAGATACATTATAGTCATATGGGTTGGAGTATAGATACATTATAGTCATATGGGTTGGAGTACTAGTTAGTTAAATTTTGATATTCGAGATCTGTAAGTAGTGAAAATTAGAATGGTGAGATGAATGTGTGAGCTACGTTATGAGCAATAAGATTAGAGATGAACAATGATATATGAGGAAAAGTGAAAGTAACTTTCACTGTGGACAATATGAGAGAAGTGAGTCTGAAATGTATTAAATATATGGAGAGGAGATGTACGAATGATATGATGATCTAGTGAGGATGTACAAGAGAGTGGATAGAATGGATATGAGGAAAGATAAGATAGTTTGAAAAGTACTAGAGAGAGATTATTTAACAGTGATGATGTACATGAGAGTGGATAGAGTGGATACGAGGAGAGATAAGGTAGTCTGAAAAGTACTAGATAAAGATTATTAAACAAAATATGATACAGTTTCAACTTACTAAGAATACGATTTTAGATAAGAGATGTGACTATGTTATAAATCAAGGTAGTAGAAAATTATAGGCAGTGAAGTGTTCTTAGGAGGATGTAGAAGTTGTAGATTAGGGTAAAAAGTTAGTGAATAATGGAATATTATTTGCGTGTCTTTCGTAATAATGTCTTGCTTTTACTTTCTACCACCATTTCTTTTTAATGATGCTTTGATTCTTTTTAATGATGCTTTGATTATGTTGTACTATTTTGTTGTTGTTATTCATGTTCTCGCATTAGTTATAAGAGAAAAAAAAAGGAGTTAGTTGTATTATAGCTGTAAAAACAATTAAAATGAAAGAATCATCATTGATCAATAGCTGTAAAAACAATATATGAGCAATAAGATAAAACAATTAAAATGTATACAAGATTCTGATACATTCATCTCAGAGAGTTAAAAGTAAAAACAACAAACAGCTAACAACAACTACGTTTCATTCTCAAAAAAGTTGGGATTAGCTATACGAATCATCATTGATCATTTTCTAGATTCAAGATCAATTTATGTCAGCTTTATTGCACCAAATAATCAAAGTATAAATAACCATCAGTATTAATTTAATATCGCTCTGTAAGAAGGATAATCCTATAAGTAATATCAATAGGTACATGTCAATTTTTTTAAAAGTAGTGCATTATCGAAAAACCTGACACAAATAGAACGACATTTTTAGATAGTCTACCGACCTAAGCAAAAAAGGTAGGTGGCCAAGATATGGCAGGATCAGGACATAGAGATGGAATCTGTTTCTTCATTAATATCATGTGTTCTTGCATTATAGATAAGTGTCATGTCATCATTAGGCCAAGTAATCAAACACATGGTTAGGTGACCAAGATATGGCAGGACACAAAGAATCTGTTTCTTCATTAATGTCATGTGATCTCATGCATAATTAAGTTAGTGTCATGTGCTCATGTATATTTAATGTAAAACACATGAGCACATGGTTGAAAAATCCTTGTTTGATTGTCTTAACTATTGGAAAGTTTTGTTCTTTGTCTTTTTATTTAACTAATGCTTCATCAATCTTCTATTTCTTAAAAGATTACCTTGCATCTCTTCACAATGTTATCCATATCCTCATCTGAGGGACTAACTAGACAAGGATATGAAATTCATGCAAGAAAAAGTTTTTTTGAGGTAAATGAACACAACAACAATAACATAAACAGTGAAATCCCGCAAGTGGGATATGAGGAAAGTAAAATGTACGCATACCTTACCACTATCTCATAGAGATAGAGAGGTTGTTTTCGAAAAACTCTCAACTTGAATATATCAGCCCTTTTATGTAAATGAAAGATAACTAGAAATCCAGGACATATCCAAATTGGAAAATAACAAGCAACAACAACCTGCAAGTGAAGACTGCGGATGGTAGTGTGTATGCAGACCTTAGGTAGAGAGGTTGTTTCCAAATTGCAAAAGGTTCGAACTTAAAAGGAATGCATATTTATTCATTTAACTTAACGAATCATATTACAAGAGACTTTACTCCTATATACAACTAAAATTCTTATGAGATCAGAAGGGCCAACAGAGCCCTTCAAACAAAATCCCTAAATCAACCTCTCTACAAAGCACAAACAGGCCACTCCATCTTCAATGAAGGTGTTGAAGAACAATGTGGCTTGTAAAGATTGTTGTTACATGTACATAAAGCAGCTGAAATCTGATAAACATATCTATGATTTCTACAACAATACCTATACCAAATCAAGACTAAGACAGTATTAAATGGAGCGAGCAGACAGCGATGATCCATATAGCCGACCCCAACTCACTTGTCATTGAAGCATAGGAGTTGTTGTTGTTGTTGATGTAGCAACAATAAAGAATCCGATATGAGATCTACATCTCAGTGTCCATTTGCATAAATAACTCCTTCCGTGGCCAATTTTCTTCACCGTCTGATGTAAACAAGGCTACGGATATGTCAGCCAGTTTCTTCTGGCTTAACCTAGTCCTCGGAAACTTCATTTGCCTAGGAGCATTTGGCACTTCAACATCATCAGACTCACTCCAATTCTCCATATCAGTAGCATTCTTAAAACCAAGTGTCTTTCTTGGTGTACTATATTCAAAATGCCATCTTTTTGCAACCAAAGTCTGTTCATTCACCAAACAAATCCGACTTCATCAATACTTAAATACAATCAAACTTTTTCTGTAACTATAATATCATGTAATATCACTTCAATAACACTTAAGTAATGCTTACCGCTTCTCTAATTGGTTTCGATACATGAAACAACCTCTTTAGATCATCATGATCAACTCCACACACTATCCTTATCTGCAGAATGGGAAAAAAAACAACACATCTTTTCAATAAGCCACTCCAGTAAACACTAATGATGAGATAAAAGGCCATTCCATGTTAAGAGGGTTCAAGGAAGGGCTGCGCCTCAAGTAGTGTGACGTAGACAGCCTACCTAATGCAAGCATTAGTGACTGCTACCATAACTCGAACCTATGACTTATACATCACATGTAGACAACTTTATCGTCGCTACTAGGCTCCCATTCAATTTAAGTAAAGTAGATCAAACGAAACTTTAATTTGTGTACTAACCAGGATATCTTGAGGCAGGGCTTCAAGAGGAGACTTCACACAAGTGGAAAATGAATTCTTTCTGCAGAGTTTCTTGGTGGGTGTTGTGGAAATGAAATCAAGATCCCTAATATTAGGCAAGCAAACTCTTTTCCTCCCAAATGAAGTACTTCTCACAAGCCCAAATTCCACATCTTCACATGTATTCTTCCCCATTGCCATTTTTCCTTCCAACTTTTTCACAGAAAACACAACCGCAAGATCTGATTTTTCCACCAAATCACAGAACAAAACTGTATCAGTATATAACCCCAAACCAGTTAACAATCAAAAAACCAAACCCCAACTAAGCAAATGGACCAAAAACAGCAAAAAACAAGAAAACCCCAACCAAATTACATAAAAAAAGAATAGTCTTTTCACTTTCAATCCCCATTGCCACTTCTTGAACTTTTCACTGAAAACCTAACTTCAAGATTTGATTTTTCCACCAAATCATACAATTTAAACCAACCAGTATTATCCAAAATCCAACCCCAAATTAATAAACAATCAAAAAACACACAACCCAACTTCCCAACTGGACTAAACAGCAAAATCCAAGAAACCCCAACAATTTCTTTTTAAAAAAAAATCAATCTTTGACATCAAGAAAGTCAATTGAGTCAAATGGGTAAGCAGCAAAGTATTTAAAAATTTTATACATACCTTTATAATAATAATTCCAAGGTCACAACACTAGACTGAAATTGAAGCAACCAAAGCTATATCCTTTTTTACAAAATTAGAAATGGGTCAAATTTGTTTATATGTGAAAAAAAGACAGTTTTTCTAATGTTTTGGAGACTAATTTTAAACTGCTAAAAGATAAGTATGAACTAATTAGATTTTTATCTATTCCTTAAATATATAAAGGAGGAGAAAAACTAGCCGTTGTAAATGTACACGTGGCAATATGGGAGAGGAAACAACATGGGTGTTTCAGGTGATTGGTCGGTCCAAGTCTACTTGTCTGTTGGCTTTTACCTAAAACGCGGTTCTGTTCTCTGTTCTTAGACAGTCAACAATTCAAGAAAATTTATTTTAGGCGGATTAGGATAGAGGGTTAGTGACGTAGTCGAGAGTTATCTTGATTATTTTTTGTATTAGTAATTGTAATACTTTTTTAATTTATTTTTACTTCTTTGTTATACTCTCTTTATCTCATTTTAATTAAATTTGTGAGATAATATAGACATATTAAGAAAAATATTTAAAGACAAAATTTACATTATACTTTTCATGATTGCCTTTTGTAAGATCATAAATATGGAGTGTAATTTATTTCCTAAAAAATACAAAAGTTCAATAAACGAAAGGACAAATATAGAATAAGTTTCAAACATTCACATTAAATTTTTGAACAATTCAAATATTTTAAACATTAAAAAAAGTCTCAAAAATTTAATTAATTTAGAATGGAGAGAGTATTATTTTGGGATGTTCAACAATACTTATCCCATTTATAAAATTAAGAGATACTTTTGCACTTAATTTCTAATTTATCCTTATTGTAATTATATTTATTTTTCTATTAAAATTTTTAAGACCTTGTATTTATCATATTTAAAGGGTGATTTGGTAAAATTATCTTTATCATTTGCTATTTCTTAATTTTTATCCCAAGTTAATAGATGATTAGTAAAGATAGACGAAGAGAGTATTAAATTCCTTGTTATTTCATTTATGTTACAATTTTGATGTTTCTTGCATGCTATCGTAGTATTTTATTGAGATTTTTTTTTTGGTGTGATTGACTATATAATTTTTTAGCATTTTATTTTGATTTTTTCCCTCTAGTAGTTTTTTTTTTTTTTGGCTTTGTAATATTTTTATTTGAATCAATGACCTATTAGAACCAACTTTTATAACCTAAAGTAGGTATAAGATTTTTCTACTAAAATTTATTAAGAAATGTTCAATGATGATTATTATAGATATTTTAGTTGAATATGAAATAATAATAATAATAATATTTTCATATAAAAAAATTTTAAAAATCTTTCAGTATTTTAGAAAAAATTTATCTTCAATCATACATTTTTTCATTGAGCTGGTTCAATAAAAACCAAACAAAAATATCTATGTTTGAGGTGATTAATTACACTAATTATATCACCATGCACGAAGTTTGAGGTGAAATGATGGTGAAGATTATGATACGTCAGCAAGTATAATAATTGACGGTCGTGATCTTTTAAAATATATTCACATTATAGGTCAAATCCTTCCAAGAGAAGTACTCTATTCAAAAATGGTGGCTTTAAAGTTTTAAGGTGACGGCTGTTTTATTTTTGTGTTTATTGGTGACGGCTGTTTCAGTTTTTTCACTCGTGGGGCCTATAAAAATGCCACATGGTGAAAATTTTTTTAATTGGTATAAATATGGTTTTTAATCCCTATAAATATGATTATGAATTTAATCTTTATATAATATTAATATTAAGTATACTTTATTCTAATTAGTTGGGATATGTGTTTTTGATTGGATCCCTAAGTGGATTTTTAAAAATATATTTTTCTAATAGAAAAAACTATACAAAATAGATCCAATTATAAATTATTTATCAAAAATAGATTTGGCGTTGTCTATTTAGGATTAATAGATCAGATAGGGGTATGCATAGATCGGTTCAGTTCGATTTTATGTTTTATCGATTTTCAATTTTTAAACATGTTAAACCCATAACAAGTCAATAAGATAGTTTCATTAATCTTTGATTAATCGATTTTTGGCCCTTAACCGTTTGATTTTCGATTTACCCTTTTAAGCATTTAGGAATCATTTAACAGGAATTAGACAATTTTCTTCATTTTTCATATGTTTCAGCCAACAAATTTTTTGGTGGTATGACTTTCGATAGTTTTTCTTTGGAACCTTCACAGATTCATCTGTAACGACCTGAGAAAAAATTTCAATAGCATTGGTCTGCTCCGTGCTACATTTTTTTTTAAAGTATTTAGGATTCATTCAATAGGAATTAGGAGATTTTCTCCATTTTTCGTGTGTAAAGGCTATGAATTTTTTTTGGTGGTTTGGCTACTGGTTAATTTTTCGATGAAACCTTTCAAGAACAATATATAATGACCTGGACAAAAATTTCAATAGTCTCGACTTGATCCACACTATATTTTTTAAAATTTAGGATCCAATCAATAGGTTTTTGTGACACCCCATAACTCTATACTCATATGTACCTATGTTTCAAGCTTCATTTGTATAGGTGGAAAGTGTATTAGGGTCGTGAGAGACTTCTAGTACTTAGACGAGTTCAAGACATTCCTATAAATTGAGTGTTGAGTGTTGGATTGTGTAAGGGTCAACTTTAAATTATCATAACTTTTAGCACACAAAGAACTAGTTGACCCATGACATACCAAATGAAAGGCTTTGAATTTGCTTTTCAATGCAACTGGTTTCACCTTATTTTAAGTTCGGAGTCAAAAATTATGGTCATTTTACTGAAGACTGTCAGTGTAGAGTTACACTACGGAACCTCTGTTACGGGGTCGTAATGTGGGCTACAGGTCATAGTGTGACTCGTAGAGAGTTTCAAAGACTCCAAAATTGAGTCAAAGGGTTACGAGAGGGGGTCCTACAAGTCGTAGTACTGTTCACGACTCATAACGGGACTCGTAGGGGACGTTTGACAGCTTTTTAGGAAGGGTTATTTTGGTCCTTTTTCACCCTTTATAAGCCCAAGATTGACATTTTTATACTCATTTAAGGTCCCAAACTTTTCAACTCATCATTTTATTGTCAAATTATTCTCTCTAAAACCTTTCCAAGATTTTATCAAGATCCTCATTCTAATTCAAGGATCTCAAGAACGACTTTGGATTTCAAGGATCCAATCCAAGCTTCAAGTCTCCTTCAAGTTTACTCCAAGAAATTTCAAGTTTAGATATGTGGGTCTTCATCCATGGGTCCTTTCACCCATGGAGTCCAACCTTCTCTTTTTATGAAAACTTCATGATTTCAAGTTGTATTACTTATGAGTATCTTTTATTTTGAAGTATAAACATAAATTATATTGAGGTTTTATTAAGTATTGATTGATAATGCATGAATATCTCTTTCAAAGCTTATTTTATGAATTAGTTTTGTCTACATTAGCCTTACCGGGATGATAATGCACA
>DF362912.1:21263-38074 GCA_000787875.1 Solanum virginianum
TCGGAACTCTTGCTGCTTGGGATCTCGTCAAGGGTACATTAGCTTCAGGGTCAGGGTGCATATTGATCTCCTTAATGGGCTGATCATCATTTGATGTCTTATCTCTCAGTCAATGTCTCGAAGTCGAGGTAGCACCCCTTCGACCTCTTGGAGGTATTGTATCTGAAAGGTCACAACATACCAAATTATGAGTCCCAAGATGTTTTCTTCCAACAATTGAGCAATCCATAAAGCACTTACTCAAGAAACAATGAAATTCCTAAAGTAAATACACTAAATCAAATGTAGGTCTACAGGTACGAGGTGAAGGTATGACTCATAGGATAACCTATGAGCTGTACTATAGCCTCGTAGCACCAAGGTATATGAAAGAAATGTATTCTGGAATTAGCTATGAGACACAGGTATGACTCATAGCATATCCTACGAGTTGTACTCTGGGCTCGTATCTTAATCCAGAAATATTTTAAAAGTTCAGATCAGGGTCTCGAGACCACCACTACGAGTCATACCAAGTGCTATGAATTTTAGGTTAGTCTTGTATGGAAAATGTTAAGGCACCATAGGTAACTGTTGCCTTCTACAAAGGACCGCTATATCTCGTAGGGTGACCTATGACTCGTAGTGGGTCCTCGAATCCAAAAATAGAGGACACCCTGGGTGCCTCTAACCTTTTCGTAATGACCAAAAATTAACCAAGAAGCACAAGAAATCAAAAATACATAGTCAACCCTATAATACGCCTAGTCACTCCACTTTATCAATCATCCCACAATGCACATTTCTAGCATGAACTAATTTTGTGAATCATCCAAATCATCAATAGTATAGAACACACGGAGGTAAACAAAGGGTTAGTCAAGTTCATACATCAGTCTGTTACAACAACCAAATTAGAACACCCCAACATGTACAAATTTCCAGCCCCAACATGGTCTCATAAGATAATCACTCGTAGATCAAGTAACAAACGCATTCAACCACATCATCTAACTTTATAAACGCCAAGCAAGGGTAGAAACATAGAATTTAATCATTGCAGAGACATAGATAGCTCTAAATCATACACCTCATACTACCACAACTGTTTTCAAATGGTTTCGCTTACCATGATTACATAATATTCACTCAAACACCCATAAAGCAAGATCATATTATATGTATGCCAAACTTTACCATGAAAACTTACTAGATGAAAAGATGAAGATGTGATAAGAAGAGGAAGAAAAGTAGAAACCCTGGTGAAATGCACTTACTGGGAGATGTTGATAGAAGAAATGATTGACGGTGAATAAAATAATGACAAATAATGTTTGGGGGTTGTAGAGGAGGAAATATCATCTTAAGGAGGAAACAAAGAGCCAAAATATATTAGCCTTTTTATACTCCAAACCGAGTCACTTTTAAAATTTTGCAGATTGGGTCTATGAGGCCCCGAATATGAGTCAAATCGTGTCCTACTACTCATAGGTCCTGGTCTCGTAGCAAGCCACAACACTAAGAAAATTTAGACTTCATACCTAGGCACTACAAACCCCATTCACGACTCATAGGGAGCCCTGCGAATCGTAAGATTAGCTCGTAGTGTGTGTATCAACTTTCAATAATCACTGTTTCCCTCTACGAGACATGACTACGAATCATAATGGTGACTACAACTCATAAGCCTGCTCGTAGAAGATTCTCCAAATGCAGTTTCCTCCAACTCTTCAGCTTTTAGTCAATTCCTGCAAATCAAACTTACAAATACACCAATGGCTAGAATAATACAACCGATCCAATGTATCAACACATCAAAACAAACATCAAACTACTACCTAACAATTCAAACAAATGACATAAACCTAAAAGAGTCTAAAAATATAAGAGATACTTGGGTTGCCTCCCAAGAAGTGCCTTGTTTAACGCCATGGCTCGACTTGATCATAGTGAGTACTCAAAATTCCTCAAAATCTAGTGAGCTCTTATCACAACCTCTATGATCTCTCCTCCTAGTCCTTCTAAATATGCTCCAACTACTTAGAAATCTACTCAACTCAGTCATCAATATTTTGAATTGCACATACTTATTAATCCACCTTATAATTCACCTTGATGACATCAAACTTAATTTCTTGAAGCATTTTCTCTTGCTCATTCACTTTCTTCAACACATGCTCTCAACTTTCTAAGGTTTTTCTATTACCCATTGTTGATGTGGTAACTTGTTCCGACTGATCACCCCTTCCCTTCTTACACTACTAAAGCCTTCTCTCGATGTACTAGCGGTAGTAAATAGTTAATATTGATATGGTAACTACATTTGGCTAATCGCAGACAATTTATCCATGCATTCCTTAACTTCATCAAGCGACTACCTCAAGAATACCTAGCAATTACCACCAAATAAGGCACCAGCATGAACTTATTATTTGGGACTTGAGTGCGCGGTAGGAACTTGCCACTAGCTCCTCATTTGGCAAACCATGATTCGGCCTCTTCCCCAAACACTTCTTATATCTGGCCCATGTTGCAACTAATGATTCTCCTAGAATTTATTGGAAGTTAACAATCATGTCCTGTAGTGGCTTGTTGGGCTCTTGATAAAAGTTCATAAGGAAGACCCTTTTCACTTCTCTCGAATTAGAGCAAACATCTGGTGGAAGAATGGACCACCACTCCGCAGCTTTCCACTTCAGAGTTATGGGAAAAATTTGAAGAGCCAGGCTTCCCACGCTGGGTGTTATGTTCCAACAGCCCCCCTCAATGTTTGTGTAAAGTTCTGTAAGTAGTCACTCCACTTTATCAATCATCCCACAATGCACATTTCTAGCATGAACTAATTTTGTGAATCATCCAAATCATCAATAGTATAGAACACGAACTTGGGGGTCTTTGGACTCCTGCCCCATAAAAAAGGACACGTTGCTGTAGTGATTCAAATAGATTGCCTATGATAACGAGCTATTGTTCAGTCATTATAAGTCACAGCCTACAATTTCTTACTTGAGTTGATAATTAATGTCCTTTCCTTTTAGAAACCTGTAACCAAACTAAATAACAAAACAAAACTAAAAGTAATATATATGAGAGTTTAGAAATTACACTTGAACTAACTAATAGTGAAATCAAGTCAAAACCTAGTTGTATTCCCTGGCAACGATGCCATAATTTTTTATGATGGTCACACTCCAATAACAAAGTGGTCGCTGTCAGTAATTGACCTAACCAAAGGTTAGGGTCAAATCCACAGGGAATACAGGGTTTGACTACAAGAATTCACTATCAACCATTTTGAGTATCTATAACTAAAATCTCTAAATAGGGGTTTTTTGTGATTT
The DNA here is from genome assembly GCA_000787875.1 of Solanum virginianum. NCBI lineage: Eukaryota > Viridiplantae > Streptophyta > Magnoliopsida > Solanales > Solanaceae > Solanum > Solanum virginianum. The sequence goes on from DF362912.1 coordinate 24,584, forward strand.
AAAAATAAAAATAAAAATAAACACTATACTGCTATGTGAGAAAACACTCAATTTTAGAGATAATTTGGGAATTACGTTCCCCATTGTTCGTTGACTCGATTACTCTAGACAACATAACTACCATTGGAAATTCGCATGCAGGACTATTGTCCCAGTCAACCTCCCCTTGGTCAGGTTTGGTTGATTAGATGAGAACACATCAATCAAATCCTGTCATCTACTTTCTTTTTCTTATTCATCACTCCCTTGGTCAGATCGTGATAGTAGGTGGGGTTTGGTGTTGGCTACCACCACAATCAAAATGAAGGAAAATAGACAATACATGCAAAACTCCAATCATAGAAATGTAATAAATCTAGGTCATATCAAGTCAACTACCCATGGTTTTTACAACCTCAAGTTGTAGGTGCTTACCTACTCATGGCTAAGCCAAAATCAACAAAAATGCAAAGACAAGACATAGGTGAGAGTTTTACCCAAAGCAATGAAGTTGAGAGCACCACAAGTTGCAAACCACAAGCTTGATGTATTGAGAATGAATACAATATGAGATTTGCACTCTTCAAAGGTGGGTTTTCCAAGAGAAAATAAAAATCTATCCTAAAACCCTAAAATATTCTTGAGAGAATATTCAAAGGTGAAGTTCAAAGTTTTCAATCTGGTCTTTCGAATCTACTAATAAAATAATAACTTGAAGTATTTATAGTATTTACAAATTTACCCTAAATATTACACAGAAAAGACAGCTGGCAGCTAGTATGTCTCGCAAGTACGACTTGTAGGGTGACCTACGAGTCGTAATTAGTGTCTTTATCAGGTATTTAGCATCTTGGACTCAACTGGTATGACCCACTGGTATGAGTTGTTGCTTGAGTTACGACTCGTATGCTCCTCTCGTAGGCTAGGCCTTTAGTTTTTAGTCCAAAGTTTTGGCTCACTGTTTCCTACTACAATTCCACTTTTACGAGTCATATTGAGACCTATGACTCGTAGGGTGTCTTCATAAGGTTGACTTCCACTTAGAAGATTTCTGATTGTTGGTCCCTATTTCTTATTACGAGATCACCATACGACTCATAGCTTAGGCTACGACTCATAGGTGAGCTCATATGTCCTGTGCTTCAGCAAAATCTGTAATTTTCTTCCAAAATCATGTCAACCTACCTTTTTTGCAGCAATAACACGAAAACACATAAAAACCATAAAAAGTCACAACTAAAACTCACAAAATTCCTTGTTTTAGGCATCAAATGTGTTGTATTGTGATAACACATCAGCCTCAGCCTGAAGAATTTTATTCTTCATATTTATTTTTTCAATTGTAATTTCATAATACAATTGTAATTTTTACCAACAATTTTAATGAGATTCAATATGGGTACAATTGAACAAACCGCGGATATCAAAATGGGAGATCTCAACAAGTCGTTCTGGTTCAACGGTAATCACTTTAAGAGGTGGAAGGGTAAAGTACTTTTTTACTTGAGTCTTCTCAATGTTTCATATGTATTAACTGAGAGGAATCCAAATAAAGTAGATATCCTCTCCATGAATAATGATGAACGCATTGCTCATCAAGAGAAATATGATAACTACAATGATGAGTCCTATAAATGTTGATATTATCTTCTTAATTATCTATCTGATAAGTTTTATGCTTATTATGATATAACTTACTCTAGTGCAAAGAAAAGTTGGAAAGCTTTGTAGAGTAAGTATGATACCAAGGAAGCGGGAGCAAAAAAATATGCAGCTAGCCGATTTCTTCAGTTCCAAATGGTGGATAACAAATCAGTGGTAAATCAAGCTCAAGACTTCATTATGATTGTTGGGGAGCTTAGATACGAGGGGATCAAAGTTAGGGATAACCTTTTTATTTGTAGCATAATTGATAAACTTTCACCTTTTTGGAAGGAATTTCAGAAAATAATACACCACAAATAAATGGAAACCTCTCTTGAGTCTCTGATTATGAAAATCTGCATGGAGGAGAAGGCTAGGGGTCAGGATGAACTTTTGAAGTTAGAAGAAAGCAACATCTTATCGAAGGTAAATTTAGTTATTTCGAATAATACTAATCCAAATTCTAACAAAAATACCCATATAAAGCCTAAGAAGAAAAATTTTAATAAAAAGAATGGTAGACCTCCTAAGAAAAATAATGGTGAAAATAATCAAGCACAAAATTAATAATTTCAAGAAAGAGGGCCGTATTTTATCTATGGCAAGAGTGAGCATATTGCTCGAGTTTGCAGATATCGAAAACTTGGGCCTACACCTCAGGCAAATATTATCGAAGAACCTTTTGCGACGGTGATTACAGACATATTTATGGTTGAAATGTTGATGGATGGTGAGCTGATTCTGGTACAAACCGTCATGTCTGTTATGACAAAGACTGGTTTAAAAAATATACTCCTTTTAAGGAGCCCAAAACCATCATGCTTGGTGATTCTCATACTACTCAAATGCTTGGAATGGGAGATGTCAAATTGCATTTTACCTCTGGAAGGGTATTAACTTTGAAAGATGTACTTTCTACTCCTTCCATGAGAAAAATTTGATAGCTAGTTTTCTTCTTAACAAAGCAGGCTTTAAACAGATTATTGAATCTGATCAATATGTAATTTTGAAGAAGAATATTTTTGTGGGAAAGGGATATGCATGTGATGGGATATTCAAATTGAATGTTGAAATGAATAAAGCTTCTACTTCTGTTTATATGCTTTCTTCTACTAATATTTAGCATGCTCATTTGTGTCATATAAATGATCGATATGTTGGAATCATGAGTATTTTAGGATTAATCCCAATGATTAAAAAAGATTTTGAAAATTGTGAGGCTTGCAGTAAAGCCAAAATCACTAAAAGACCTCATTTTCAAGTTGAAAGAAAAATTGATTTATTAGAATTAATTCACACTGATATTTGTGAACTTGGAGGAATTTTAACTTGTAGAGGAAATAGATATTTTATCACTTTTATTTGATAATTTTTATAAGTTTACATATGTTTACTTAATGAAAAATAAAAGTGATGTTTTGGAGTATTTTAAAGTCTATCTCCATGAGGTTGAAAATCAGTTTGAAAAAGAAATAAAAAATAAGTTATAGAGGCCGTGAATATGAGTCAAATGAGTTTAATTTTTTTGTTAGATCATTGGGAATAATTCATGAAACTACTCCTTATTCTCCTGCATCTAACAGTGTAGTAGAAAGAAAAAAAAAACTTTAGTTGAATTAACAAATATCATGTTTATTGAGTCAAATGCACCTTTAAATTTTTGGGGTGAAGCTATTTTGACTGCTTATTATGTGTTAAATCGTGTGCCTCATAAAAAGTCTAAACTAACACCTTTTGAATTGTGGAAAGGACACAAGCCAAACTTAGGATATCTCGAGTTTAGGATTGTCTAGCCTTTGTGAGGCTAATGGATCAAAAGGGCACAAGCTGAACTTGGAATATCTAAGAGTTTGGGGTTATCTATCCTTTGTGAGATTAATGGATCCCAAGATTATAAAATTGGGTAAGAAAGTTACTGCTTATGCTTTTCTTGGTTATGCTTCAAACAGTACAGCTTACAGATTTTTTAATCTAGAATATAATATTTGATAGAATCAAGTGATGCTATTTTTTATGAAAAATAAATTTCCTTTTGATTCTAAAAATAGTGGTGCTCAAAGGACTGAACAAGATATTTTGGTGCTACATAGTTCTTCTTCTACTACTTCAAAAAATAAAAAATTTGATGATGATTTTGAGTTAAGAAGTAAAAGAGCTAGAGGAGAAAAAGATTTTGGTCCTGATTTTTATGTTTTTAATGTTGGAGACGACCCTTTCAATTTAAAAGAAGTTTTATCTTCACATGATATTATTTTTCGGAAAGAGGCAGTAAATGATGAAATGAAATCACTAATTTTTAATAAAACTTGGAAGTAAGTTGATTTACCACTGGACTGTAAAATAATTGGTCGCAAATGGGTCTTAAGAAAAAAGCTAAAATCGAATGGAACTATTGATAAATATGAGGTTAGATTAGTTGCAAATGGGTTTAAGCAACTTGAAGGCCTAGAATTGTTTGACACTTTTTCTTCGGTAATGAGAGTTACATCAATTAGACTTTTAATTGTCATTTTTGCAATTTTTGATTTACAAATTCATCAAATGAATGTAAAACCCGCTTTTTAAAATGGGGACCTAAATAAAGAGATTTATATGGAACAACCCGAAAGTTTTGTTGAAATAGGTCAAGAAAGAAAAGTATGTAAACTTTCTAAATCCTTAAATAGCTTGAAACAAGCACCGAAGCAATGGCATGAAAAGTTTGATTCCTGCATGATTGAAAATGAATTTAAAACAAATAAGTGTGATAACTGCATATATCATAAGTCTTGGAATAATTCACATGTTATTATTTGCATATATATTGATGATTTATTGATCTTTGGCTCTAATAAGAATGTTATTGATGAAGCAAAAAATATTCTTAGAAGCCATTTTGATATGAAAGATCTTGGTGACGCAAATTTTATTCTTGGAATAAAAATAACCAAAACATGTGATAAAATTTTTCTTGACTAGTCATATTATGTTGAAAAAATTTTGAAAAAGTATAACTTTCTTGATTGCAAACATGTTGTGACTCCTTTTGATTCAAGTGTTCACTTGTTTCCTGCACAAAGTGAAAATGGTGTGGTAAATCAAAAGAAATATTCTAGCATAATCAAAGGTTTGAGATATGTGACTAATTGCACTAGGCCTGATATTACATATGCAGTAGGAGTACTTAGCAGGTTTACCAGCAAGTCAGGTAAAGAACATTGGCATGTTATAACGAGAGTTATGAGATATTTAATTGAAACAAAAATTTATGGTTTGTTCTATAACAAATATCCTAGTGTACTTGAAGGTTTTTGTGATGCAGATCGGAATACTTTATCAGGTGATTCCTGTTCTACTACTGGATATATTTTTATTTTGGATGGTGATGCTATTTGTTGGAAATCTAAAAAGCAAATTATTATTGCTAACTCTACCATGGAGGCTAAACTAATTGTTTTAGCTTCAGCTAGTGAGGAAGTGAATTGGTTGATAGATTTGTTATTTTTAATACCTTATTATGAAAAACCAATTTCTCCTATTTTAATAGAGTTCAAAACTATTATTACAATGGTAAATCCAGACCTATAAGGAGGAAACATAGTAATGTAAGATCATATTTGAAAAATGGTACCATTAATGTTGATTATGTCAAATCTTGTGATACTCTTGCAAATCCTCTTACTAATGCCTTAATGAGAGAAAAGGTCTGGAGCACATTGAGGGAGATAGGATTGAAGCCTATAAATTCCTAAGTCATATATGAGGAAACCCAACCTGGGGACTAGAGATCCTATAACCAAGTTCAATGGGAAGAACAAATCATAGAATGACTCGCTGTAAAGAATGCACTATTATTTATTCCCTCCCTCTAGTGTGAGTGTATTATTTCCTGTAGTGAGTTGTGAAGGCTGAGTTTAAAAAACTGTTAATGAAAATTTGTAGCCCGTACGGGTGGAGTGTAAATTTTACAGGAATACTCTTGACAAATTTCGCCTACGTGAGTGTGGTAGTAGGCCGTTTCCTATGATAATTGGGCTCATTCTCAAAGACACTCATGAAATCGGGATAACACAAGGCCGTAATGTGTTGGCTATAAGGTTCATGTCAACACCTTGACTATTATGTGTGAGTAGTAATATTTTATTTCCCTTAAGCAGTCCTAGTTCAAGTCTGAAACTACTATAACTCTGGAGTAAAATTTACTGTTTCACTATATGGAGGTTCAATGCAGAGCACACTCTATTATGCATAATAGTCTTCCTTCAACTAATAAACTCTCTATAATATTTTAAAAAATAAATGAGGAATTTTCAGTGCATTTTTAAATATTTTAACATTGTTAGTGATAATTCTCCACCTTATTTTATGATAATGCTTCAACCTTTATCTTCTCTAAAGCTTTTTCTTTAATGATTATGTTTCTTTAATGGTCAAAAGTTTTCACTCCACTCACATGGATCATGATCCATTATTGGAGCAATTTGGGACATGTTTTTGCTCTATATATAGAGCAGTCTGCTCTTATGCAGACATGAAGAAAATAGAGGAGAGAAAAACAAGTGATTAACATGACAAAAATAGAGTGCTTAATATTTTGATAGTTTTATTAGTTGAAGGGAGATGTAATTATTTGTGTGGAGCTTGAGACTCAACTTTTTTCTAGAGTTGTTGAGTCATACATTTTTGTGAAAAAGGTTGTCGTATCCTGGAGGGAGCAAGTCAACGAGATTACTGCTGGATCGGTGAAAATATATATTTTGCTGCGATGGGCTTGAATCTCCTTAAAGAGAGCGAGATATCCACGCTTCAGCCTTAAGAATTTTATTCTTCATATTTATTTTTTTAATTGTAATTTTATAATATTATTGTAATTTTCACCAACAATTATTCTTTTTTTAATCTTCAACATGGTACTTGGCTGATTATGGTAAGGACAAGAATTTTCTGTCAATTCATTCTTTTGGGTTCTATTTTTGATTAATTTATTTATTTGTGGTGTTAATCTTTTTATGGTAATTATTTGGATTGATTTGTGTACCTTTTATTTCCTCCCTTGCTCCACTATATAAATGGGTTTTTTTATTCACAACAGGGGAAACACTACTATTCACTCCAACACTCTCTCCATACTTTACACACAAAAAGAATAGACACACAATTTTCAATATACTACACAGAGAATACTCCACATCCTTGTCTTCTATTCCATATTTTCTACTTTAATATTCTGCTTTGAAAACAAAAAGGAAAAGAAAGGTTGCCATAGATTGTTCTCAAGAGCTCATTCTCCGAATATTAGTTTGCTATTTGAATTTTTGTTTATTATTTCTTTACCAATTAGTGTTTTATATTATTATTCTTGGTATGTACTACTACTTTTGTTTTGTTTAGCAAGTTTTGGATTTCAAGTCACTAAGAATCGCCCGAGGGATGGGAAAGGAGAGAGGAAGATCTTCAGGATTTTCTTTTATGCATTCGTTGTTGTATTTTATTTTATAAAATTTGTAATAATGATACAATAATGAAATTGGGGACTCAGGGGAGGAGAACTAATGTGCTACATGCTATTTTTTATTTTGATTTTTCTTTTTATTTTTTAACGTGAATGTGTGATAGATAATATGCCTATAGGGATTAATGGATTAATTAGATCTTAAATCACCTAGATTAATTTTCTAGAAATGCTCCTTTTAAAATGGCATTAAAAAAAAAAAAGGAAAACAATTGATTCTGTTGTAGAGTTAATTGTCACAATATTTGGCTCTCATGTATAGTTTCTTAAACCCATCAAAGGTGGTTTTCCAAAAAAATATTCGTGTTTTAAAATAACTCTTCATGCTAACTTTTTTACATTAGTTAAGACAAGCGTTATTTATGATTTTTAATAATTGGATCACTCTCAATAATCATGTTTATGTTTTAAAAAAAACATCGTTGGATTTTATAGGATCTTAATCAAATTTCTTTCTTTTAAAATATGAGGGCAAGTTTGAAACTTTTAGTTATAAAATTATGTCAACATTTTTTATATTTTTACTTGATTTTGACACATTTATTTTCCTAAGAATTTTTAGTATCTTATAGTACTTAATTATTTTTAATTACATCCTTTGGAAGTCGGGGAGTTTAATAGGAAAAATTGTAAAAGTGTATATATATATATATATATATTTTAGACTAAATTTTACTTCTATGTGTCAACCTCTATTTTTACCCAAAAATGTCAATCATTATTTGTCAAACTATGTCAAGGCTAAAGATGTGACATAAAGTATGACGAAAGTGTAAATATTTTTAGAGGTTGACACATAGAGGTAAAATTGGGTTTAAAAATGTACATTTTGCAATTTTCCCATTTAATAAATGTTATATTTAATCTTGATAAATATTTTTTAATAATCGAAGTTTTTTCCTAAAAACTAACCAAGATTTCTTGTGGTACATTTATTAACTTTTAAAACATAGCACTATGTCACGACCCAACCCAAGGGCCTAGACGTGATCGGCGAATTGGAAACCCGAAGGAGCCCCAAACAAGACTTTTAGCGTATCATTACACATCCTTGGTCGCGAAAGCAATGTAAAATAGCACAAGAAACATAAACAAGGGGAATTGGGACCAAAGGAGAGAGATTAATAGTTAAGTAACATGTAAAAGTTTGGAAAAACAAGGGCAAGGGACTAAGGGAAAAGCTTGCATAACACAATAATCAAGGGACTAAGGGGAAAGCTTGCATAACACAATAATCAAGAGACGAAAGAGTCAAGGCTCATAACATAGGTATATAGCACGTCCAACAATACCTCTATTACATAGATAGGAGCGAGGCCACGACAAAGCAACTGGGCTCACCCTTGTAGTCAAATAGAACATTAAGAAGAGTGTCTCAATGCATAATAAGAGAAACATAGACTAGGATCCCCAAAGTGGAGGACTCGCCAACTAGCTTGAGTAGCACCGAACTAGCCACGTGGAAGAGAAGGATGATCAACTTGAGCTCCGGCTTCTACATGGTCTTATCATGTAGGCAAGAGCATGCGTTAATATGTTTGAATGTACTAAGTATGTAGAATGCAATACAACAAGAGATAGACATCATAGTCAAAATGCATAACATTAACCAATAGGCATAAATATAACAATATGGCATGTATGATCAATGGTTAAGTAAATCGTTCTTAAGTAACTCATACTTATATAGGATATCGTATGTGTAGAAGAGACCAAGCTAGATTTCTAAAGTATAAATCCCTTGGTTGGTTGATGATGATGCCACCCCATCACCCTAATAGTGAGGTAGAAACCCCTCACTAGGTTAGTGATGATGTCGCCCTATCACTTAGGTGGTGAGGTACAACCCTTCACTAGGTTAGTGATGATGCCACCCTATCACTTAGGTGGTGAGGTACAAACACCTCACTAGGTTGATGAGTACAAACCCCCATCTAGGTTGATGATGATGCCACCCCATCACCCTTATAGTGAGGTACAAACCCTTCATTAGGTTTATAAGTACAAACTCTCATCTAGGTTATCAGTACCCTAGCCCCTTGATTGGCTATCAAGGTACTAACCCCTTGACAAGGTTATCCGAGCTCTTAGTCCCCCCGGATTGGACAAGATCTTAAATCACCTAGATTAATTTTCTAGAAATGCTCCTTTTAAAATGGCATTAAAAAAAAAAAAGGAAAACAATTGATTCTGTTGTAGAGTTAATTGTCACAATATTTGGCTCTCATGTATAGTTTCTTAAACCCATCAAAGGTGGTTTCATTCCATCATAGTAACATCAATCATATCACATCCCATGCTTTGGACCTTCAATTCCTCAAGAAACCACATCCGGACATTTTATCAAACACCTAGAGTGTGTATAATGCTAGTATAAAGCCATGAAAAATATAGATTAAATCATGCAAGAAAATCCATTGTAAAACCATCAATCAAAACCTTGAAATACCCTCAAACAATATACATCAAAACCCCTCATCAAATCTTATAATAGATCCAAGATTTATAGCTCAAAACATAGCAAAACAGTCACAACTTTACAAAGCTTTAACATAGTTCATAGACATGTTCATACTAGTAACCCAATTGTAAAATAAACTTTAAATCATGCAAATTGTGTAGAAAGGAGGTTAGGGCACCATGGGTGGAAGGACCCAATGGCTAAAACCTACATACCTTAGCTTTAGAGATAAGCTTGGTGAAGATTGGAGATGCAAACTTGAAGCTTGAAGGAGAACCTTGATGAAATCCTTAAGATTGGTCTTGAGTTTTTGGACTTGAATTTAAGGTGAAATATGAGTCTAAGTGTTTGAGAGGATATTGGGGAATGTTAAGGATGATATGAGAGTGAAATAAGGCTAAGAATAGGTATTTTCACGCATGGGGGGACTTAGGCCCAAGACTTAAAAGTCTTGGACCGAAAAATAAAACTGGGCCCTTTTTGTACAGGGGCGCGTCGCATGGAGGGCACGCCTGGACATTGTTTTGGGCTCACTTTGAAAATTTGAATTTTGCTACGGTTCCTCTAAATCAGGTTTAGACCCTTCCCCTCCCCTCCCCCTCCCCCCTTAAATTTGACCATTGAACAAGAAAATGAAGTCAAATTTTTGAAATAACACATGAATTTTGAGATATATGGAAATTATGATTCCGGGCACTTCCGAGACATATTTTAGGGCACTTTGTTTTGGGTGTTTCAATTTCTCCCCCTTGGAAAAATTCGTCCTCGAATGTTAAAGAAATGTACAAGAGAAGAGTAATCATAAGGAGATCAGCCCTAGCAAGAATGCAACAATACACTTTAAAACACCATTTTCAAAATCTCAATATAAGTGTAAAATCATTATAAACTTGTCGACTTAAACATAGATGCATATGAATGACATAGAGCTGAAACGTAAGATTTGGAATCATAGAAATAGACTTGACGTGTTACCATAAGCTTGAATAGAATGAAAGAGATATAGATATTGCTTTACCATGCTCACACCGGTTCCCCAAGAGACACATATAAATAGACGACTCCACCAAAAGGGGCTTGACGAACACCACATCCATATTAGTTAAATTCTTCACTCATCCATCCACACCTCCACAGGGACCTTCTCCTAAGTCAACTTTTCCTCCACATCACTCACCATCTTAAAGGTTTCTACAGCACTAGAGCCACCAACATATCTCTTCAACCTAGAAACATGAAGAACCGAACAAACCATAATCATATCCCTAGGCAAATCCCATCCATATGCAACCTCACCAACTTCTTCTACACTCTAAAAAAGACACAAACCATGCATTCAATTCCCTCTTTACCAGGGCAAAACACACCTTTCATGAGCGGAACTTTCAATTAGTGTCAATCACTAACTTTGAATTCAGCTCTCTTCTTCTCACTTTGACATAGGACTTTTGACGACTTTGGGCTATCTCCATCTTTTCCCTAATCAACCTTACCTTATCCATAGCATCCATAACCAGATTCGGACCCAACAAGTCTCTGTCTCCCACTTCACACCACCCAACCAGTAATCTAAAACGCCTACAATACAGAGCCTTAAAAGGAGCCTTACCGATGCTAGAATGATAGATATTGTTATAGGCAAGCTCAATTGTCAGCCTTAAATACACCTAACCCACTTGGTACCATAACCACCATCTCCCCCTTAGGAGACAAACTCTATTCTATCATTCTCTCACCCAAAGCTTCCAACTCTAATAAGGCAGAAATGAAGGTCTTGCTTAAACTAGGCTCTTTCAACCAAAGAAGATTTGGAACTATCAAGAATACTATACCACCATGCTCAACTTCCTCCAACCTAACCCCTATGAAACCCAATAGACACAACCAATACACAAGCCTACCAATATTCAAAATGCTCATTCCTAGTTTAATGGGCACTTAGGGATATAACCTACCCTCATCCACACTTGAGAACAAAACCCAAGCCAGAGATGAATCTTAGAGAAGTGACTAACCCATTGTAATTGACCAAATAGATAAACCATCCTGAACCATCATATTACAACCTTACGGGTTCTACACTCATTGGAAGCATGCTACGCAAGTAGCCCAAACTACCTCAAGACCTCCAACACATCAAGCTAAATTCAACCACGATCACAAGATAAGACTTCTATGCAATAAGAACATGGGGAAATCCTTAAAGATCTCTTCTAGCCACTATAGACTTATGCGACCATCCGGGACACACACATGAATTACATTAGTACAAAGGAATCACATAAGAGATAGCAATTCCTGGAACTATCAACCCACCTTACTCAAAACATTGGTCACAAGATTGACCTTACCTAAGGTCAACTAAGTCATAGGAGAGACAATAGAAGAGAACCTACTCACAAGTTCTAATAATAGTCTGTTAAACCCAAGAAGCTCCTAATACCCAAGGAAGTCAAGGTCTAGGCTAATCTCTAGTCACTTTCGTCCTACTAGGATCCACCTTAATACCATCACCCGGCACCACACAACCTAGGAAGGCAACCTCCAACAGCCAAACTCCCACTTCTCTTATTTGTCATCCAACTTTCTTTCTTAAACTTTGTAGTACTACCCTCAAATGACTACACTATTTCTTTAGGGAAATGAACCATCATATCATCACCAAACCACTATAAGCCTAATAGAGTAGGGACTAAAGATCTTATTCATGAGGCTTTTAGCCATAATCGGTGTACTAGTCAAACTAATAGACACTACCCCAAATTTAAAATATCGGAAAGGGACATTCAAGGCCTCATCTACCACCACCAACAATTCTATAAACAAAACAACTTAGATTCAACTCCTTCAATACTCACAAGATGATAAATGCAACCCCTTAGAGACCAATCATACCTCAAGACATGAAATAGATATACCACCCTTGCTACCATTTAACAACCTCCCACTCAAAGACGGGCTCATTAGGGATTCAAGATCTAACTCTACAGGTCCTACTATCCTCAAAGACACAACACGCAAGCAACTATTCCATCCCTAGTATGATATCAACATCCACCACACTAACACCAACAAGCCACAAAGCAAAACCTGATGCAATACCAACCCGGATCAACACCTATGAACCATCTAGCAACAATCTACTCAACAAAAAGGATAGAAATTGAAGGTCCACACAACAACTTAGGCACACAATAAGTCCCACTAGCAACCAAAAAGATTAGAGAAGAAATAGTGGCACTCCGAGCCATTAATGCAAGAATATCAAAGCTAAAAAAAATTTTAACATACCGGTAAAAACATCAGGTACCTCATCCCCTCCTTGAGCCTCTTGATCAACATCACCACCTTTACTCTTGTATCGACCATATGGGAAATCCAGGAGTCTGTGGCCTATCTCACCACACCCAAAGCATATACCTGTGTCCCTCCAACACGGGCCACCATGGTCTATCCTACACGTAGGGCACATGGGATTATCCATCCCCCCCATCACCTCCTTTGCTCTTATTACGTTTACGAGGGCAATCCTTAACCTTATGACCCATCTACCCACAACCAAAACAAGCATTTGTACCTCTCAAGCATGGGCTATCATGGCCTCTACCATATTTTGGGCACCTAGCATAAGGTACCATACCATCACCACCTCTATAATTGGGGCTTTGGAACTTACCCACATTACGGGCCCTCTTGGCCTCACTACCTCCTCTCTCACCACTAAAAGTCTCGGGAGCACCCATTTGTTGATTGAGTTAGGTTGCCAATATTGTCACCGCTTTGGCCATTACCCATAGAGTATTATGGACCTTTGTATTCCACATATCGCCATCTTGAGTAGCTTGAGACATATCCTATAATGTAATGGTTAGTACGTGTAAATGTATTAAGTATGTAGGATGCAATGGAAAAAAAG
>DF362912.1:41463-52556 GCA_000787875.1 Solanum virginianum
GACCCCCTTTTATGGGGGCTGCGTTTCATGCCCGCAGATCACCATACAAGTAATGACGCCAAATCTTTAATGCAAAAACAACCGCGGCAAACTCAAGATCATGGGTAGGGTAGTTCTTTTTATGCACTTTGAGTTGTCTAGAAGCATAGGTTATGACCTTACCATTTTGTATCAACACACAACCCAAACCAACTGAGGAAGCATTACAATATAGAACAAATCCCTTAAGACCATCTGGTAGTGACAATATAGGAGTGGATATAAGCTTATCTTTCAATGTTCAGAAACTCCTTTCACATTCTTCTGACCACACAAACTTAGCCTTCTTTTGAGTTAATTTTTTCATAGGAGAAGTAATAGAAGAGAAACCATCACAAACCTTCGATAATAGCCCGCTAAGCCCAAGAAGCTCCTAATATCCGATGGGGTCAATGGTCTAGGCCAATTTCTAATCACATCGGTCTTCCTAGGATCCATCTTAATACCATTCCCCGACACAATATGACCTAGGAAGGCAACCTCCCTCAACCAAAATTCACACTTTTCATATTTAGCATACAATTTTTCCTCCCTCAATCTTTGCAACACAACCCTCAAGTGAGCCCTATGCTCCTCCTCACCGTGAGAATAGATCAAAATATCATCAATGAATACCACAACAAAGGAATCAAGGTAGGGTTAAAGACCCTATTCATTAGGTCCATAAAGATGGTTGATGCATCTGTCAACCCAAAAGACATCACCACAAATTCATAATGCCTATACCTAGTTTAGAAGGCCATCTTGGGAATATCACACTCCCTCACATTCACTTGACGATACCCAAACCGAAGATCAATCTTAGAGAAATGGCTAGCCCCTTCCAGTTTGAAAAATAAATCATTAATCCTTAGAAGAGGATACTTATTCTTGATGGTGACTTTATTGAGTTACCGGTAGTCAATACACATCCAAAGGGACCCATCCTTCTTTTTCACAAACAACACCGGTGTAACCCAAGGTGATTGGCTAGGCCTAATAAATCCCTTATCCAACAAGTCCCTCAATTGTTCCTTCAACTATTTCAACTCCGCCGAGGTCATATGGTAAGGGGGAATAGAAATAGGTTGAGTATCGGGGAGGCCAAAGTCTATCCCCCTTTCGAGAGGAACACCAGGAAGGTCATTTGGGAAGACATCAAGAAACTTATTTACAACTGGAACCGACTCTATGGAAAGGACTTTAGATTCGACATTGCTAACCCTCACAAGATGGTAAAGAAATCCCTTAGAGATCAACTTACGGGCTTTAATGCAAGAGATGAATCTACCCTTGACCACCATATCTTGACTCTCCCACTCAAGAATGGGTTCATTTAGAAATTGGAATTTGACCCTATAGGTTCTACAATCAATAGAAGCATAGTATGCATCCAACCAATCCATCCCAAGAATAATATCAAAATCAACCGTGTCTAACTCCATAAGATCACAAGGCAATATTTTATGCAAGATACAAATTGGAAAACTTCTATAAACTTTTCCAGCAACAATAGATGCACCAATAGGAGTAGACACCCTATATGACTCATGCAACAATTCGAGGTCAATATGGAACTTTTTGGTAATAACGGGGGTAACAAAATAAAGAGTGGTACCTGAAATCAATGCATACATATCAAAGTCAAAGATTTTCAATATATCGGTAACAATATCAGGGACTTCATCAACCCCTTGCCTCTCATGCAAAGCATAGAATCGGTTGTGCCTTTGGGCACCATCTTATCAGCCACCTCTCCTTAATGAGACTGCATTAGCACCTTGTGGACGAACCTCCTTGCCCTTGTTATGGTTCAGAGGGAAATCTATCGCCTTATCCCCATTTCCCTACAACCATAACAAGCACTGGTATTCCTCAAGCAAGGCCACCATGACCCTTACCACACTTCGGACACATATCAATAGGAGCCACACCCCTCACACCATAGGCCCTCGGAAGATCATTGGCAACCCTTTTTTGAAATAAATGAGAAGACCCTTGGCCCTTGTGGAACCGGCCACCCTTTTGGAACTTACCCTCAAAATGGGCCCTCTTGGCCTCATGACCCCTTCTCTTCCTCAATTTTTCCTCTTTCATTTGTTTGGCGTAGGTCATTACATCACCATACAAGTAATGACGCCAAATCTTTAATGCAAAAACAACCGCGGCAAACTCAAGATCATGGGTAGCCTCTTTCATTTGTTTGGCGTAGGTCATTAAATGGGATAAGTCCATATCACCAATCAACATAGTGGACCGACATTCTTCACTCACTAGGTCAGACACACCCATCACGAACTTGTTCATTCTTGACCTTGGGTCGACAACCAAGTAAGAAGCAAACTTTAAAATGTGGTTGAACTTGAGGGGATATTCCCTCACACTCATTGACCCTTGTCTCAAATTTATAAATTCCACCAATTTAGCTTCCCTAAGCTCAAGAGGGAAGAATCAATTAAGGAAAGCCACTTTAACTCTTCTCAAAGCACCACATAGTTGACTCCCTTCTCTTCTTTCAATTGGTTGTACCATATTTGTGCTATCCCTTTAAGTTGGAAGGCCGCCAACTCCGCCTTTTCTTCAGGCCTCACACCCATGATAGTCAATATCTTGTAGACATCATCAATGAACTCTTGAGGGTCCTCATCTACCTTTGACCCATAGTATTCTGGGAATTCATTCTCATGAAGTCTCTCACCCGAGAAGCTGGTGTAGGAGCATGAGGGGCTTGGGCCCCTTGATTGGCTTGATTAGCCATAACTTGTGCAAACAAATTAAGAGCATCCCTAAGCTTTCCATTAGCCGGTTGCTCCTCGGGTTAGCGGGCACGTCTTCCCCTTGTATTAGGCATGATCTAGCATAACAAAGAACAATCGTTAGGGGGAAAAACTTACTTCAACTCTATAGCACGACTTAGAACATGAAGAAAGGAAACATTTACAAAAATGTCTCATAGCCTCCTATTCATAGTTGTGGTGCACAACACAACCATGAATAAGACTCTAATCAATGCGATGTGTTGGATCCAAGGTGGAAACATATCCTAAAACGTCTCATAGCCTCCTACTCATAGTTGTGGTATATAACACAACCATGAATAAGACTCTAATCAACGCGGTATGTTGGACTTCGAGGATCTAACAACCTAGCGCTCTGATACAATTTTTGTCATGACCAAAACCTAGGGCCTAGACATGGTCGGCGAATGGAGAACCCAAAGGAACCCTAAATAAGCCTCATAGCATGTCATTAAACATCCTAACCTAGTACTCTGATACCACCTTTGTCACGACTCAAGCCTAGGGCCTAGATGTGGCTAGCGAATGGGGAACTCGAAGGAACCCCAAACAAGCCTCGTAGCATATCATTATACATCCTTGGTCACGAAAGCAATATAATACAATAAGAAGTAGTAAATTGGGACAACTGAGGCTAAGGGAACACTTTTATATCATAACATCAAGGAACAAGAGAGTAAAGACTCATAGCATAGATACATAACATGTCCAACAACACCTCTACTATATAGATAAAAGCGAGGCCCACGACAAGCAACCGGGCTCACCCTGATAGTCAATATATAACATAAAAGAAATATAGTCTTAGTACATAGCAAGAGATCATAAGCAACATTCCCGGAATGGAGAACTCACCACAAGCTTGAGAGACAAACGTACTAGCCGTGTGGAGGAGGAGGATGATCATGCGGTGCTCTGATTCCTATATGGTGATATCATGTAGGCATAAAGTATGCGTTAGTACATTTGAATGTACTAAGTATGTAGGATGCAATGCAACAATATATAGGTATCATAATCAAAATGCATAATTAGGCAATAGGTAAGCATATGGCAATATGACATGCATGGGAAGATGCTTGAATTAAATCATACTTTCATAGAGCATAACACATGTGTAGAGAGTGACTATTCTTAATTTAATCGAAGGCCTACCGCCGCCTTAGAGAGGCACATAAGGTACAAACCCCTTCATGAGGTTGATAGAGTACAAACCCCCTAACAAGTTGATGGGTACAAACCCCTAACATGGTTGATGGAGTACAAACCCCCCCCCCCAACAAGGTTAATAGAGTACAAACCCCCCAACAAGGTTGATGGGTACCAACCCCCAACAAGGTTAGTTGCTATAATTATCCTTCCACTTTGTGTTGTATGATTATCACTACACTTTGCTGGTGCTACAAAATTTTTAGGGGAGATTTTACTGATCTTATTCAACTACTGTTATAATATGTGTATCTTATATTGATTTTCATGCTTTTGTACTACAACCCCCCAAGTTTGGCTTGGTCATCCCCAACACTATAGAGATAATATCATATATACATATATACATTCCTCCTATCATCATATAGTCATTTTAGCCATACATTCTTCTTATCATTATATTCACACATTCCTTTCATCATCATATAGTCATCATATGCATACATCAATTTTATTATCATATAATCATCATATAATGATTCAACTCATAAGACATGCATTGGACCTTCAATTCCTCAAGAATACATAACGGACATTTTATCAAACACATAGAGAGTGTGTAGTGCTAGTGTAAAATCATGCAATTCAAGAGTGGAATCATCCTAATAAATTCAATGTAAAACCTTCAATAGATACTTGGTGCATTAGCACCTTGTGGACGAACCTCCTTGCCCTTGTTATGGTTCAGAGGGCACTTGAAGCTTGAGAGGAAATCCTTAGATTCAGAGAGGTTTTGAGACTTTTGTTTTGGCATAAAATATTTGGCTAAGTGTTTGAATGAGTATTGGGGAATATTTTGAATGATATGAGTGTGAAAAATGGCTAAGTATAGGTATTTTCACGTTCGAGAATACTTATGCCCAAGACTTAAAACTCTTGTACCGAAGTCAAAATTTGGACCAAAAATAACACTAGTGCGTGCCTTTGGCGCGTCGCACCAGGGGCATGAAAAGCTCACTGAAAATGCACTTTTGGAAAATTAAAATTGCTAATCATTTGCTCTTAAATTAGGGTTAGCCCAATTTCTCACTCAAATTGACCCTCTGAATAAGAATATGAAGTCAGATTTTTGATATCGTGCATGAATTTTGAGATATATAGAAATTGTTATTTCGGGCACTTCTGAGGCACACTTTTGGATATTTTTTGGGGTCATTTTAATTAGTACATTTGAATGTACTAAGTATGCAGGCATGCGGTGCTTATAACTTATCAAACCTACATTCAATGTTAGATGACAAGGGCACATAATATAGAAAGAAGTATATATCAAAAGAAAGTAATATACGATATGCCATGAAATTGATGATGCATGATATGCATAATGCTTAAATATAATGGGGATATGACTTCAACCGACAGGAGTAAGACCAAATAAGCTATTACTTGGAACGAATCCTGATGAAAATTCCTCATCGATAAAGAGATGGTCTACTTGCCAAAGGTAAATCATACTTCACCTTATGGGAACACCACCCATTTCGTATGAAGAAACCTTCCTTACGGGAACACCACTAATTTCAAATAGGATTTACACATAATATCATATCACATTATACTTTACCTTGACGCTGCCTCATTCTCATCTTTCTCTACCTCCGGCATTCAATCGTCCAGATTTTTTGGCATATTTACACCTTCTTTGATCACATTTTTGGTAACTTGTAAATGCGTTACATGATAGGACACATCTCTTTCTTCGTCCATCAATGCCCCAATTGAGATCTGGCATATTAGCTCCGGTTCAATGGTTACGGGTTTCTGATCTTGGGCGATTCTCCAGCGTATTAGCTCACCGTCAATTCGTTGGTGGGAATAATTTTTCTGACAAAATTGAGTTGAGATCAAAAAATTCTACAGATCCGAAAACAATTCATTTCCTTTTGATAAGAATCAAGGCTCTTCGGCTGCAATCTCTGTCTCCAACTACATTTCCAGCTCCATTCATCAACGAACTCTCGGATATCTATTTCTCCAGCAAATATTGATGCAATTTATTTCCAAATTCCAGTGACATACCAGATTCCGATGATGGCTAACTTCAAAATTCGGCGAGAATCTTTCCTTTTCCAGGTGATATCTTTCTACTTACACTTTATTGTTGCTATAATTATCCTTCCACTTTGTGTTGTATGATTATCACTACACTTTGCTGGTGCTACTGAATTTTTAGGGGAGATTTTACTGATCTTATTCAACTACTGTTATAATCTGTGTATCTTATATTGATTTTCATGCTTTTGTACTTATCTTCTTCTTTTACTCAAAGATATAATGCAAAACTTTTCAATTCTGTAGAATAGTAATCCTCTACTGAGTTCTTGATTGTACTTATACTTGTTCCTGTTACATATTTGTGCGTGAGTTCTTGATTACTGCTACATATTTACCTTATATATACATTATTTGTCATGTGCTTTGGCTATTAGTCGTATTTTTCCCTGTTCTCTTTCTTTTACTTTTTGTCATATCTAGTTTATTCTGCCTATGGGTTTTTGAGACGAGGGATCCCAGGAAACAACCTCTCTACTTCTATAAGCTAGTGGTAAGATCTACATACATTCTACCCTCCCCAAACCCCAATTGTGGGGATTACACTGAGTATAATATTGTTGTTGTTGTTGTTACAATGAATTGATTATGATGGAAGTTCATAAAGCTAACAAATAGGTTCTTTTAGTGATATTAGGTAGTTGAAGAAGCCAAATGCATTGCTTGTAGTGATGCTTTTGGTATCTCGGCATGACTACCGTGAGTACTAGTAGTGAATTTTCCACAACTTATGTTTTCAGAAATTGCATGATTTATACATAATTTACAAAGAAGCGGAGGTCACGAATTAGAGTAGTAGGCTAATTGGTGGTAGGGTTAGGTGGTTAATACTTTATCTTATGGAAACAATACCCATTTCATATGAAGCAACCTTCCTTACGAGAACACCACCCATTTCGGATAGGATTCTCATAACCAGTGTTAGGCACATAGTTCAAGGAAAGAGAGGGAACTGTTAGAACTCATATTTCATGCATTGGAACAATTATTTGGGACTAAAATTGGAATTAATTGAAAGTTGGAAATCATGAATTATTTGGCCCTTGGTCGTGTGGTATTAAAGTGGTACCCACACAATTTTGTGTCAACTTTTAATTGGAACAGCACATGGAGTGGGTTATGAATACTTCACTAAGTCTTGCTATAATATAAAACATGACCACTTTATTCCCTTTTCATCCAACACTTAGAAAAAAAAACAAAGTTGAAAACCTCCAAGAGGCTCTCGCCAAGGAGACAAAAAAAATTGAAAATCATTTTTATCCACTCCAAAAATTATTTGTTGATGTAAACCCACTACATTGAGGCCCCTAAGTAGGTGGAGGTGTCGTTGGAGCGATCAACCCTTTATTTTTCACCTTTGGAAACCCTAGCCTATTGTGGAATTGAAGAGAAAAGATAAGATTTGATCTTATTTTATGTGTTATAAAGGTTGTAAGCATGTTGTAGTATGTTAAAATGGAGGAAAATCACAAAATATGATCTTATTTTATGTGTTATAAAGGTTGTAAGCATGTTGTAGTATGTTAAAATACAGGAAAATCATGAAATATGGAATGTTGGAAGTGAGCTATGTGTGAGGTGCTTGAGCCGTGTAAGTATGTGTGTGTTGTATTGTGTTGTGTTGTGTTGTATTTCAACCGACAGGAGTAAGACCAAATAAGCTATTACTTGGAACGAATCCTGATGAAAATTCCTCATCGATAAAGAGATGGTCTACTTGCCAAATGTTGTGTTGTATTGAAAGTATGAATTAATGCCTATTTAGTATATTATGATTATTTTAGGGTGAAGGAATGATTGAGAATCATCCATATGTGTATATTGGTGTGCTAGCCAAAAATGGGTCACATTATATGACACGTTACATGATANNNATTTGGCCGAGTTGAATTCTCGGGGTGGCCTATTTTCAGGGGAAATGCTGCCCAAATTTCTGTAGAATTAAGGGCAAATTTGGAATTTAATGCCTAAAAAGTCATTAGCTAATATTTGGCATTTTATGACTTACTTGTAGACCTTGGGCAACCCGAACCATAAGTTGGATTTAGCTTGCATTTGTATTATATTGTAGAGCATTTGAGGTATGTAAAGCAACCTTTCTTTTCGGCATGCCTTAGTTAAAATAGGCTATGATACGAGCCTCGAGAAAACTCTATTCTGGCAATCCGAGCATGTTTATGATCCGCATTTATTCCTTGGTATTCTATGTTAATATGTCATAACATTGATCCTTATGTCCTTGGAATTCATAAGTTGCAAAGGATATATGAAAGTTGATAAGTTTTAAAAGAAATTATTCTTTAAATATTCTAAAACTACAAACGCCCATAACTTTTATAGAAAAGCTCGAATTGCTTTGAAATTCTTGTAGGAGCTTGTATGATCTAGGATTAGTATGTTCTTCATAGGCTGGGCCAGCTCGGGTCTCCACCCGTCCATGGGTCCCGCGATGCCCTTTTATGCAATTTTGATAACTTTTAAAAGAATATGTAATAATTATTCTTCCGATTTTAAATATGACTATTTTACTTATCTTTTGGATTTATGACAATGATTTTATGCATATGATTACTCACTACTCCGCTCGTGCCTACTACGACGATATCGTTCGCCGGTTCTCGAGCTGGTTGGTTGTCGTGCATATTATGATATACTCCAGTGTTATGCTGTGTTTATGGTTCATCGAGCTCCTCGCTCGAGGGCCGGGTTCCGCTTTTTTTGGGCATTATGTGGTGTTTCTCGTTATGTTATGTTGTGATATGTGATGGGGATTTGGAAATTTGAAACTTTCTGGTGTTATGCTGTGTTATGGCGTCATCGACGGACGGGCAACCATATTTCCTGTGCCCTATGCATGATATGTATTTTGAAAGTAAACATTTTAATATTTTTGGATATGTATTTACCTTCCTTACTTTTGTTTCGATTATTACTCTGATTTATGTTCTGTATCTTCTGCTTTGCATACGCAGTACATATTTTGTATTGACCCCCTTCTTCGGGGGCTGCGTTTCATGCCCGCAGGTACCAATGCACAGCTTGGTGATCCACCGGTTTAGGACACCCTTCTGCTATTTAGAGTGCTACCCATATTTCGGAGTCTACTTTTGGTATATATTCGTTTCTTGCATTGTATATATTTTAAAAAAAATTATAAACTTGAAACATAGCCTTGTTGGCTTCTGTTATGTTCGGGGATGTGTTTGATAGGATCTGAGGCAGTGTTTGATATTTGTGTCTGTATAAGTCATCTGTTAGCAACTCGGCTTTGGGATTGTGTTTAGGTGCCCAATCTGGGCTCTAGTCACGGCCCACGGGGTTGGGTCGTGCCAGAAGTGGTATCAGAGCGGTTTGTCCTCGAAACGTCCACAGATCGTGTCTAGTAGAGTCTTATTTATTG
The DNA here is from genome assembly GCA_000787875.1 of Solanum virginianum. Classification (NCBI taxonomy): domain Eukaryota; kingdom Viridiplantae; phylum Streptophyta; class Magnoliopsida; order Solanales; family Solanaceae; genus Solanum; species Solanum virginianum. The sequence continues at coordinate 50,944 of DF362912.1, forward strand.
GTGTGTTGTGCACCACATCTATAAACAGGAGACTACAGGACATTTTGGATGTTATGTTTTTCTTTCTAATCTTAGATTGTGCGATAGAGCTGCGTTATTAGGATGACTTTTTTCTGAAAAAATGTTCTGTTTTCAGTGATGCCTCCGAGGGAGACCACAGCTGCCAGAAGGACAAGTCTGCAGCGGTAGGTGAGACCAGTCAAGCCTGGGTGACTACTAGGGCTCGTGCCCAGAGTGAGCTAAATATTGTACCCCCGATAGCTAGCTACTAGGGCTCGTGCCCAGAGTGAGCTAAATATTGTACCCCTGACAGCTAGTTTGGCTACACCGCCAGTGCTGGAGGGAGTTGGAGCATCAGCAGCTGCAAGTACGAGGGCGGCTTTACCGCTAACTCCTAAGGTTCGAGTACCAGAGCCTCTATCCCCTCAGCTACGTACAGATATTGGGGACATATGAGAAGCGATCCAGCTATTGGCCCAACTGGTAGCAGGATAGGCCCATAGACAGGGCGTAGGAGGTGATCAGGTAGGCCGCCGTGATAGTTCAAGGGCTCATGATTTTCTGACATGCAGCCCACCAGAGTTCTTCGGGTCCAAGCTCGCAGAGAACCCTTATAAGTTTGTCCGACAGATGTAGCGAACCCTATGATTGATTAGTGCATCTGAGACAGAGTTAATTGAACTAGCATCCTACCAATTGCATGACGCAGCAGCCAATTGGTATGAGTCATGGATGCTGTCCAGAGGTGAGGGTGCCCCTCTAGCCATTTAGGGCGAGTTTACTAAGGCTTTTCTGGCCCATTTTCTACCTCCGAAGGTGAGGCGAGCCAGAGTAGACAGATTCCTACTGTTAATAGGCCAGTCAGGGAGTACAGGTTGGAGTTTGATTCGCTGGCCAGATATGTGCCTACATATGTTGCTAGCATAACTGATCGGATTCACCGGTATATAGTGGGGCTGGACCAGTATTATATTGACAGTTGCTTAGGCGCTAGCCTGATAGGGTTGATGACAGGGGCCAGCCCAAGAGGGCCAGATCATCTGGGTATTCAGGGGATTTTCGAGGTAGGCAGCCTCAGCAGCAGCAGAGCAGACATCCTCCCCAGTCAGTACGGGGTATACCTTTGCAGTTCACCAGTAGGAAATCAGAGGGCGCAGGTTATTCAGGGGCAGGCCCGAGTTCCAGGGTTTCAGGCTCACAGTTGGACAGAGGCTCTAGTAGTCGAATGAGACCACCCAGATCTCCGTGTTCTTACTGTGGAAGACAGCACCCCGGGGAGTGCTTTTACGCCACCGGTGCTTGCTTTACGAGTGGCCGTCAAGGCTATCAGATAAGAGACTGTCTGATTAGAAGTGGTACAGGCAGTTTAGCTCAGTCTACCGGGTCAGTCAGTGGTTCATCTTTATCCTCGGTAACCATGCGCCCTACGGGGCGAGGTATACCAGCATCAGCAAGCCGAGGTAGGGTTCGTGGTGGAGTTCCTGGGTCTAGCGGTCCTTTAAACCGCATTTATGCATTGGCCAGTCGGCAGGACCAAGAGGCGTCGCCAAATGTCATCACAAGTATATTACTAGTTTTCTCTCGAGATGTGTATGCACTGATTGATCCTAGTT
>DF362911.1:5480-15676 GCA_000787875.1 Solanum virginianum
ATCGCCGAGAGCCGACCTCACATATACAATATTAAGGGTAGTTTGGTCATTTGGAATGATGAAGTTCAAGTTTTTCTCCACGAGGGGTGGAAGTAGTTCTACTGGAAAACTGCCACCTAGATTTAGAATTAATACTGATGATTTTACTCATGTCGATAAAACTTCTTTTATGTCATGTCCTAATGTTATAGAATTTGATTCTCAAAATCAAATAGACCATGAAACATTAAATAAATGTCTTAATTTTGAGGAAGATTTGTATGAAGAAGTAGAAATAGAAAATTATGAAGAAGATGACACCCCTACTAGTCCCGCAATGGAATTACTCCTCCAACAAGATGATGTTCCCCTACCTACGTTTACTAAAATTAGTAAAGCCGAACGTCCTAAAAGATCTTTAGTTTGACAATTTTTTGTACAAAATGAGGAAAAAAACTACTGTTCAATGTACAAAATGTAAAAAAAATAATGAATTATTTGACTACTGGATCGCATAGAGGGACGGGACGACTAACTACACATTTAAGAAAATGTAATCCAGAATTTGCTCATCTAGAAGCTGTGAATAGGGCAAAAAAATATGTGAACAAATAATTGAAGAATCTGTAGAAGGTTCAAATATGGTTCAAAGTATTTTAAATATGTCTAATCCAGCTAGTCCAAGCAAACTCCGCACGTATAGTAAAGAAAAAGATCTTGAAGAATTAACAAAAATGGTTAGAGTTTGTGGTTTGTCTTATAGTTTTCCTTCGCATTCCAATTTTATTCATTATATTCGAGAAATGTATAACCCATTTTTTGAAGGTTTTTCAAGGAATACAATTAAAAATGTTATTTTTCAATATCAAGTTAAACATTGTCATTATCTTCATTTTTCTTATTTGCTTATTTTGATCGTAAATTTTCTATTACGTCTGATAGGATCGTAGTATTAATGGTAATGATTATTTTACTATTATTGTTCATTGGATTGATCACGATTGGAATATGCAAAAAAGAATAATAGACTATAAATATATCGAAGAGACTAAAACTAGTTCTTATACAGCCTCAACTATAGGTTCTATTTTGAATTATTTTGGATTATGTGATAAAATAATGAGTTGCACTTTATACAACGCTTCTAATAATTTGAGAGCAGTTGATTTATTAAAATAGAGAATTTGTCTAATTGATGATGATGCTTTTCATATTAAATGTGCAACACATATTTATAATTTGGTAGTAAAAGATGGTGTTCTTAATTTTGAAAATTCTTTTGAAAAAAATTAGACTTGCTTGTAATTGAATTTTTAAATCTAAAATAAAATCTAAACTTATAGAATTTAAAATCGTTGCAAAGAAGATCAACTTGAATATAGAAAAGTTCCAAGAGAAGTTTCTACTAAATGAAATTCTTTATTTGAAATGCTTGCTTATGTTTATCAAGATCCGATACAAAAGGTTTTTAATGCTCATAATTCAGATACTAATTTAAAACTTTGTAAAGAAGATTGGGAAGAGACAAAAGATCTTATTAAATTTTTAAAAGTTTTTTTATATTGCTACAAATGTTATTTCTGGTCAATATTATACAACTATTTCTTCTATTTTAGTAAATATTTGTGCTATTTCATCTCAATTTGTAAAATATAAAAGAAAAGATAAGTTTAGAGAAGCAATATATTTTATGATTGAAAAATTCAAAAGATATTTTCCTATTTCTCCAATTTATTTGACTGTTCACTTTGTTTAATCTTTCTTATAAATTAAAAAGTGTTGAAAAATTTTGTGCTAATTTAGAAATTAAACCTGATGAATTTTCTAGTCTTGAAGATTGTAAAAGTAGTATAATACCAAAAGTTAAAAGAATTATATGATACATATAGAGCCATGGAAAGAAAAACTCCACCAGTTGCACCTTCACCTTGTAAACATAGAAAAAATGATTTAGATGATATGATGGATGATTATCTTAGTCTTGAAACTTCTAGTAATAATGATTTTATTGAATATATTAACTAGGGACTGGAAAAAATTAGGGACGAGAATGGAGAACCTCAATTATTATTGTGTGGAAGAATCGTGGAGAACAATTTTCAAAACTTGCTAGGGTTGTTCGAGATGTGCTAGCAATTCGAGCGTCATCGACAACTTTGGATCAAGCTTTTAGTGTAGCGAGATATCAAATTGAAAATCATCGATACTCACTAGCAAAGGATAGTTTAGAAATATCAGTGTTGTTTAGGAATTGGATCAATGTCGCAAGAAGGAGTTTTAGATTGTCAAAATTATCCACGCAAGTGAAAGATGAAATTGATGAAATACTTGGAGAGAATAATAATGATGGCATGGAAGAAATGGAGGAACAACGACAAATGAACTTCCAGAAGATCTTTCCCGAGAAATGATAGATAGTTTACGACAAAAAATGTCCGTGCATTACAATTACAGATATTAGTATAATATTAGAGACCTAGTTCAAGCGGAACCCTTCCTAAAAGGTGGCTATGTAGATTAGGTACTCTACTCTTTTTATTATTTATAATTGTACAATTTTATTTATTTGAAATTTTGAATAAATATATGGCTTTTCTTTTAAAAATTGAAAGTTTAAAGTTTTTATTATTTTATAACTTTTTATAATAATTATATTATTAAAACTTAATAATTTTTATAGTAATAATATAATGAATATTTAAATAATATTTAAAAATATATATAATATGATTTAACATTAAAAAAAACAGGTAAGGTTCTAGTTCCAGTACTGGTCCAATCCATTTCCAACCCGGTAGTTAATAACTTTTTATAGTAATAATAAGGTAGTAAATATAAGAAATAATATATATAATACAAGTTAATAACTTAACATTAAAAAAATTTAGAAATTTCTTAAGCTTATATAACTTGTAGTAGTAAGTTATAATTTCTCATTAAACTTATAACTTGTAAGTTTTAAGTTACAAGTTACAATTTTCAAGTTTCAAAATTCAAATTCAAAATTGAAAAAGTTTATTTTTTTTATAATAACTATATTATTAAAAGCTAATAACTTTTTATAGTAATAATATAATGAATATTTAAATAATATTAAAAAATATATAATATATATAATACAAGTTAAGAACTTAACATTAAAAAAAAATATAAATCAATAAACTGGTAAGGTTCCACTACTAGTCCGATCTGGTTCCAACCCGGTAACTATAGGACTGGCCGGAACCCCCTTAAAAATCCGGTAGATTCTGTTCTAGAATTTTAAGGGGGTTGACGAAATTATTACCGGTTCCGATAAAATCAATCTATTTTTCTCCCATTCAGTCTATTGCCAAGCTTACCTATGACAAAGTTCAGAGGGATGTCCTATGGAGCTGCCTAGAGGTGAAAGGTGTTCAATTGGTGTATATTAGGGTGATAAAAGACATGTACGACAAAGCCAAAACTTGAATAAGAACGGTGGGAGGAGACTTAGAGTATTTTTTTTTATTTAGATGAGACTTCATCAAGGATCTGTGTTGAGCCCCTGCCATTTTGCCTTGGTGATGGGTGACCTGACATGGTCTATTTATGAGGAGGTTCTATGGTATATGCTATTTGCGGATAATATAGTACTGATTGATGAGATTCAACCTAAAGTTAATGATAGATTGGAGGTTTGGAGACAGGCTTTAGAATCCAAAGGGTTCAAACTGAGCAGGACCAAAATAGAATACTTGGAGTGCAAATTCTGTGTTGCAAGGGATGAAGTAGACATTGATGTGAGGCTTGCCACTCAACCAATTTCCAAGAGAGATAACTCTAAATATCTTGGGTCCATCATCTAGAGTAGTGCCGATATTGACGATGATGTCACACATCGTATTGGGACAACATGAAAAAAATGAAGGCTTGCCTCTGGAGTACTGTGATAAGAAGATAACACCTAAACTTAACGGTAAGTTTTACAGAATGGTGGTTAGAACATCTTTGCTGTATGGTGGAGTGTTGGCCAATCAAATACTTACATATTTAGAAGATGCAAATCGCAAAGATGAGAATGTTGAGATTGATGTATGGGCATACCAGGAGTGAAAAGATGAGGAATGAGACTATTTGGGAGAAGTTAGAGGTGGCCCCTATGGCTGACAAGATGATGAAAGCAAAATTGCAGTGGTTTGGACATGTGTAGAGAAAAAGTACTGATGCTCCTATAAGGAGATGCAGAGGTTGAATTTAGGGGTTATATGGAGGAATAGAGGTAGACCGAAGAAGTATTGGGGGAGATGATTAGATAGGACATTGCAAAACTTGATCTCATCGAGGACATGACATTAGATAAAAAGGAGTGGAGGTCGTAAAATAGAGTAGTAGGCTAATAGGTTAGTAGAGTTAGGTTGATGTCTGACCTTGGGGTATAGTAGGGTAATAGTATTAGTCGTGTCTTTATATCTTGTGTTGTCATTATCCCATTTATATTTGTTAATTTTATCGTATTTACATATTATTATGTACTTTTCGTTATTAGTCGTTCTTCCTTTTGTTTTCTTTTTCTTTTTCTTTTTCTTTTTTCGTCATATCTAGTTTATTTTGCTAATGGATTTTTTGAGACGAGGGTTCCTACAAAACAATCTCTCTATCTTTGAGGTAGTGGTAAGGTCTGCGTATATTTTACCTTCTCAGACCTCACTTGTGGGATTCCACTTGGTATGTTGATGTTGTTGTTAATGTTGTCATATTCAAAAGAAAAGTTAACAACAAATGATATGCTATCATGTAGCTTCAAATTTTGAGTTTTATGTAATTATTCTTTTAATAATCTACTCATATATAGTACCTTCATCATATTTATCGACCTCGGAACTTCTCTTTCCATGTTTTCATATAGTCTATAATGTTGACATAAGCCCGACTCCAAGTTGTTCAAGAATAGTGGCGTTGAGTTTCTTGACCCTTTGACTTTGAGATTTTTTGATATATTTATTGGATCCGTCGGGAATAATGGGGCTCGAACCCGCAGCTTCCGCCTTGACAGGGCGGCGCTCTGACCAATTGGACTACAATCCCAGAGAAATACGGGATCTAGCAGAAAATTTGATTTGTTTTTATCTCCGGATCGAGTATTTCTGAAGTACAAAGGGGGTTATATCATCTCACGGTGGATTGGCGAATTATTGGGCCGAGCTGAATTTGAACCAGCGTAGACATATTGCCAACGAATTTACAGTCCGTCCCCATTAACTGCTTGGACATCGACCCAGGAAGAATCCATTTTCGACTTATTGGTAATCCATGATCAACTTCCATTTGAACCAGCGTAGACATATTGCCAACGAATTTACAGTTCGTCCCCATTAACAAAATATCTAAAAATAAATATTTGTTTAAAAAAACTATGTACAATAGAAATAAAGAAATTTAAAAAATCAAACATATTATTACAAATATTTTCATCTTGAAGAAGTAATTCAGTTGATATAGGGACTTTGGATTTTGTGCAAGCTGTAACATTCTACATTTAGACTATTCGAACTTTAAAGATCCATTCCAATTTAGTATTAAAATTTTCATTTATATAATTTAGTATTGGCATGTTTTTCATCGGGTATTTCTTTCATTTTTTTTGTTAAAATTTCACTTATATAATTTACTATGGACATATCTTAATTGGATGTTTCTTCAATGTTTTGTGAATATACATGGAATATACGATATTGAAAATGATTACTTATATTTAAGTTTTAAAAGGTTTGTAGTCCTTATAATTAGGAAAAGAGATAAGACAATTACGACTCTGAAAAGACCCCAAAAAGTACCTGAAAATGTGCCTCGAAAGTATCTGAAGTCGTAATATTCATATATCTCAAAATCCGTGCATGATATCAAAAATCTGACTTCATATTCTTATTCAGGGGGTCAAATTAAGTGGAAAATGAGTCTAACCCCGATTTAAGAGCAACCGTATCAAAATTTAAAAATCGCAAAATGCGATTTCTAGAGAGGTTTTCGCGCCTCTGGCGTGACGTGCCAAGGGCGTGCCTCTATGGATTATTTTAATCTAGTTTTGGACCTCGGTCCAAGACTTTTAAGTCTTGGACCTAAGTATTCCCAAGCATGAAAATACCTATGCTTAGCCATTTTTCACCCCCATATCATTCAAAACATTCCCCAATACTCATTCAAACACTTAGCCAAATCTTTTACTCCTAAACTCAAGTCTCAAAACTCATCTGAATTTAAAGGATCTCATTCAAGCTTCAAGTCTCCATCTCCAATCTTCATCAATACTATGTTAGGGTTTATGAAATTATGCCTGTTTTGCTATGTTTTGAGCTGTGAAACCAAGATCTAATGTAAGATTTAATGAAGGGTTTTGATGTATCTTGCTTGAGGGTGTTACCAAGTATCTATTGAGTTAGGGTGTTACCAAGTATCTATTAATGGTTTTACATTGAATTTTTAGCATGATAACACTCTTGAATTGCATGGTTTTACACTAGCACTACACACCCTCTAAATGATTGATAAAATGACTAGTTATGGATTCTTGAGTAATTAAAGGTCCAATGCATGTCTTAAGAGTTAAATGACTAAATGATGATGAAATAAACATATGTATATGGTATTCTGTATATAGTGTTGGAATGTGACCATGCCCTATCAGGGGTTGCGAGTCGAGTAATCATGTCGAGGGGTTCGTACCTTGATAACCATGTCAAAGGGTTTATACCTTGATAACCATGTCCGGGGTTTGTACTTCAGTCACTACGGGTGGTAGGATGTGATGATCCACCCATATGATAGTGGTCTCTTCTTACACATGTATTATGTTCTATGTAAGCATGTTTTATATAAGCATAAATCATACATGCCATCTTGCTATTATGCTACCTATTGAGAATTATTATTTATTTTGCTTATGATATCTATCTATTATTGCATTGCATCCTACATACTTAGTACATTCAAACGTACTAACGTATTACTCTATGTCTATATGATGTCACCATATAAGAACCGGAGCACCGCTTGATCATTCTCCCCCTCCGTGGCTAGTACGATTGTCTCTCAAGCTTGTTGGTGAGTCCACCATCCCGGGGATATTGCTTATGATCTCTTGCTATGTACCAAGACTATCTTTCTTTTGTTTTTGTATTGATTATGAGGGTGAGCCCGGTTGCTTGTCGTGGCCCCCACTCTTATCTATGTAGTAGAGGTGTTGTTGGACATGTTATGTATCTATGTTATGAGCTTTGACTCTATTGTTCTTGATGTCTAAGATATGAAAGTATTCCCTTAGTCCTGATTTTCCTGATTTATTATCTCTTGATGCTTATTTTATTGCTTCCATAACCAAGGATATGTAATGATATTTTAAGAGGCTTGCTTGGGGTCCCTTCGAGTTCCCCTTGTGTCGTGTCACGCCTAGGCCCTAAGTTTGAATCGTGACAAACTTGGTATCAGAGCACTAGGTTGTTAGATCCTTTGAGTCCAACATACAGTGCCGAATAGAGTCTTGTTCATGGTTGTGTTGTGTACCATAACTATGAGCTAGAGGCATGTAGGAAATGTTTCCTTTCTTCTTACTCTATGTTATGCTATAGAAGTTGTAGTGAGGCTTTTCCCTCTAACGATTGTCCTTTGCTATGCTAGATCATGCCTAACACGAGAGGGAGAAGAGCTCGCACACCCAAGGAGCAACCGACTAATGGAGAGCTTCGGGATGCTCTCACTTTGCTTGCACAAGTGGTAGCTAATTAAGCTAACCAAGAGTCCCAAGCCCCTCATGCTCCTACACCGGCTTCTCTAGTGAAAGACTTCATGAGAATGAATCCCCCGAAATTCCATGGCTCAAAAGTGAGTGAGGACCTTCAAGCGTTCATTGATGAGGTCTATAAGATTTTATCTATCATGGGTGTGAGATCGGAGGATAAGGCAGAGTTGGTGGCCTACCAACTCAAAGGGGTGGCACAAATATGGTACAACCAATGGAAAGAGGAAAAGGGAGTCAACTTTGTGGTGCTTTGGGAGGAGTTCAAGGTGACTTTCTTTAAGCAGTTCTTCCCCCCATGAACTTAAGGAAGCTAAGTTGGTGGAACTTATGAATTTGAGACAAGGGTCTATGAGTGTGAGGAGTATGCCCTCAACTTCAACCAACTTTCAAAGTATGCTCCACACTTGGTGGCCGACTCAAGATCTAGGATGAACAAATTTGTGATAGGTGTTTCCGACTTGATTAGTGAGGGGTGCCGGTCCACCATGTTGATTAGTGACATGGACTCGTCATGTTTGATGACCTATGCAAAGCAAATGGAAGAGGAGAAATTGAGGAAGAGAAGGGGCCATGATGCCAAGAGGACCCGTTTTGATGGCAAGTTCCAAAGTCGAAGGGGTGGTCGGTTCCACCAAGGGCAAGCGTCTTTTCATACTTCTAATAGGGGATTTGCCAATGACTTCCCAAGAACCCAAGGTATTGGTGTGGTGGTTCCTAATGAGGTATGTCCTAGGTGTGGTAAGGGTCATAAGGGTCCATGTTTGAGAGATACTAATGCATGCTATGGTTGTGGGAAAGTGGGTCATGAAAAGGTGGATTTCCCTTGAAATCGCAACAAGGACAAGGAGGTTTGTTGACAAAGTGCTAATGCGGTTCCTTTGGAGAGAGGTGGCCGACAAGATGGTGCCCCAAGGCACAATCGGTTTTATGCTTTGCATGGTAGGTAAGGGGTTGACGATGTCCCCGATGTTGTTACCAGTATGCCAAGTCTATGTATGCATTGATTGATTCGAGTGCCACTCTATCTTTTCTTACCCCTTTTTTTGCCAAAAAGTTCCATGTTGAGCCCGAATTATTACATGAGTCATATGAGATATCTACTCCTATTGCTGCATCTATTGTTGCTAGGAAGGTTTATAGAGATTGCCCCATTTGCACTTTGCATAGAGTATTGCCTTGTGATCTTGTTGAGTTGGACATGGTTGATTTTGATGTCATTCTTGGGATGGATTGGTTGTATGCATACTATGCTTCTATTGATTGTAGAACCCATAGGGTCAAATTCCAATTCCTAAATGAACCTGTCCTTGAGTGGGAGAGTCATGCTGTGGTGGTTAAGGGTAGGTTCATCTCTTGAATTAAGGCCCGTAAGTTGATCTCTAAGGGATGTCTTTACCATCTTGTGAGGGTTAGGGATGTGGAGTCCAAAGTGCTTCCCATAGAGTTGATTCTAGTTGTAAATAAGTTTATTGATGTCTTCTCAAATGACCTTCCTGGTGTTCCTCCCGAAAGGGAAATAGATGTTCGTATAGATCTCTTTCTCTATACTCAACCCATTTCTATTTCCCCTTACCGTATAGCCCCGATGGAGTTGAAGGAGTTGAAAGAACAATTAAGAGACTTATTGGAGAAGGAATTTATTAGGCCTAGCCAATCACCTAGGGTGTACCAGTGTTGTTTGTGAAAAAGAAGGATAGGTCCCTTAGAATGTATATTGACTACTGACAATTTAATAGGGTCAGCATTAAGAATCGGTATGCTTTTCCAAGGATTGATGATTTATTTGACCAATTGGAAAGGGCTAGCAATTTCTCTAAGATTGATCTTTGGTCCGAGTATCATCAAGCGAAGGTGAGGGAGTGTGATATTCCCAAGATGGCCTTTCAGACTAGATATGGGCCTTATGAGTTTGTTGTGATGTCTTTTGGGTTGACCAATGCAATGACCATCTTCACGGATTTTATGAATAGGGTCTTCAAAGCCTACCTTGATTCATTTGTTGTGGTATTCATTGATGATATTTTGATCTATTCTTGTGGTGAAGAGGGAGCATAGGGCTCATTTGAGAGTTGTGTTGCAAAGATTGAGGGAGGAGAGACTATATGCTAAATATAAAAAGTGTGAATTTTAGTTGAAGGAGGTAGCCTTCCTAGGACATGTGGTGTCGGGGGATGGCATTAAGATGGATCCTAAGAAGACTGATGTGATTAAAAATTGGCCTAGACTGTTGACCCCGTCGAACATTAGGAGTTTCTTGGGCTTAGCGGGGTATTATCGGAGATTTGTGAATAGGTTTTCTTCTATTGCTTCTCCCATGACTAAATTGGCTCAAAAGAAGGCCAAGTTTGTGTGGACCGATGAGTGTGAGAGGAGCTTCCAAACCTTGAAAATAAGCTTGTGTCCACTCCTATATTGTCACTATCGGAAGGGCTAAAGGAATTTGTTCTGTAGAACCGGCGAAATG
>DF362911.1:15911-31636 GCA_000787875.1 Solanum virginianum
TGTCACTATCGGAAGGGCTAAAGGAATTTGTTCTGTATTGTAATGCTTCTAGAGTTGGTTTGGGTTGTGTTCTAATGCAAAATGGTAAGGTGATAGCTTATGCTTCTAGGCAACTCAAGGTGCATGAAAAGAACTACCCTACCCATGTCTTGAACTCGCCGCCATGTTATTTGCAATATAGATTTGGCATCACTACTTGTATGGAGTTCATGTTGACGTGTTCACAGATCACAAGAGCCTCCAATATGTCTTCACTCAAAAAGATCTTAACTTGAGACAAATGAGATGGTTAGAACTTCTTAAGAACTATGATATGAGTGTGCATTATCATCTAGGTAAGGCTAATGTGGTGGTGGATGTGTTGAGTAGGGTGTCTATGGATAGCCTAGCTCATGTTGATGGTGGTGATAGGGAGGTGGCTAGGGAGGTCCATCGTTTGGCTAGATTGGGAGTTAGATTGGGGGAATTAGATAATAGTGGTGTTGTTGTTGTTGATGGATTTAAATCTTCGTTGGTGAGGAGGTGAAAGCTAAGAAAGATCTTGATCTCTTCTTGTTAGAATTGAAGGCCTTGGTTGGTGATGGAAAAGTGGAGGTTTTCTCCCAAGGGGAAGATGGTGCACTTAGATACCAAGGTAGGTTGTGTGTGCCTTGTGTTGATGGCTTGAGAGAGAGAATTCTTGATGAGGCTCACTGTTCTTCCTATTCTATTCACCTCGGTTCTACTAAAATGTATAGGGATTCGAGAGAGGTGTATTGGTGGGGAGGCATGAAGAATGATATTGCAAAATTTGTGTCCGATTGCTATAGTTGTCAACAAGTCAAGGACGAACATCAAAGGCCAGGTGGCCTAACCCAAGACATAGAGGTTCCTACTTGAAAGAGGGAAGAGATTAATATGGACTTTGTAGTTGGGTTGCCCAAGACTAGGAAGGGTTTTGATTCCATTTGGGTTGTAGTTGATAGAATGACAAAATCTACTCACTTTCTACTGGGTAAGACCACATATGGAGCTGAAGAGTATGCTAGGTTATACATCCATGACTTGGTGAGGTTGTATGGGGTTCCTATATCCATCATATCGGATCATGGAGCTCAATTTACTTCACATTTTTGGAGATCTTTCCAAAGGGATCTTGGTACGAAGGTTAAGCTTAGTACAGCTTACCACCCTTAAATAGATGGCCAAGCCGAAAGGACTGTCTAATCACTTGAAGACATGCTTAGGGCTTGTGTATTAGAGCTCAAGGATAGTTGGGATGATCATCTTTCATTGATTGAGTTCGCTACAAAAATAACTATCATTCTAGTATCAGTATGTCTCCTTTTGAGGCTCTTTATGGTAGACGGTGTAGATCACTGGTAGGTGGTTTGTAATTGGTAAGGTGTCTATATTGGGACCAGATCTGGTTATGGAGGCTCTTGCGAAGGTTAGGATGATTAGAGAAAGGTTGAAGACGGGTCAAAGTTGCCAAAAGTCCTATGCCAATGTGAGGAGAAGGGATCTTGAATTCAAAGTGGATGATTGGGTTTATTTGAAGGTGTCACCAATGAAGGGTGTGGTTCGCTTTAGTAAGAAGTGAAAGTTGAGCCCAAGATATGTGGGCCCTTATACGGTAATGTGGAGAATTGGCAAGGTAGCTTACGAGTTGGATTTGCCTAGAGAAAAAGAATTGATTCATCCAGTATTTCGTATGTCTATGTTGAGGAAGTATGTGGGTGATCCTAATGCTATTGTGCACCTTGATGTTGTGGGTATTGTGGATGACAACTTGACTTATAAAGAGGTTCTGATTCAGATTTTTGATAGGCAAGTGAAGAATTGAGGAACAAGGATGTGGCTTCCATTAAGGTCCTTTGGAGGAATCAACAAGTTGAAAGTGCTACTTGGGAGGCTGAAGCAGACATACAAAAGCGATATCCTTATCTTTTCCACTCTACTCAAGCCTAAGGTATCACTTTAAGTCCCCTATGTGATTTCAAGTCTAAGTTCAGCCCATGACATATGCATCCATTCATGTTTAAGTTGACAAGTTCATGATGATTTTACACTTATGATGAGATTTTTGAAATGATGTTTAAGTGCATTGTTGCATCCTTATGTGGGTCGAAATTGTGATGTTTTTGTCTCTCATATACGTTTCTTTGACATTCGGAGATGAATTTTCCCAAGGGGGATATATTAAAATGACCCCAAAAAGTGCCCGAAAATGTGTCTCGGAAGGGCTCGGAATTGTAATTTCCATATATCTTAAAATCCATGCGTGATATCAAAAGTTTGACTTCATATTCTTGTTCAGGGGGTCTAATTGAGTGGAAAATGGGTCTAACCCTAATTTAAGAGCAACCTTATCAAAATTTGGAAATCATAAAATGCGATTTTTGGTGAGGTTTTTGCCCCCCCTGGCGTGACGCGCCCTCGTGTATTTTTTTTGTCCAGTTTTGGACCTCGGTCTAAGACTTTTAAGTCTTGGTCCTAAGTATTTCCAAGTATGAAAATACTATACTTAGCCATTTTTCACCCTAATATCATTCAAAACATTCCCCAATACTCATTCAAATACTTAGCCAAATATTTTACTCATAAACTCAAGTCTCAAAACTCATCCAGATTTAAAGGATCTCATCCAACCTTCAAGTCTCCATCTCCAATCTTCATCAAACACATCTCCAAAGCTAAGGTATGTGATTTTCTTTCACCCATGATGCCAAGCTTCCTTTTACCCTAAATTGCATGATTCAAAGTTGATTTACACATGAGTCTTATTTATTATGAAAAATCACTACACACTATGTTGGGGTTTATGAAATTGTGACTGTTTTACTATGTTTTGGTCTATGAATCAAAGATCTAATGTGAGATTTGATGAAAGGTTTTGATGTATAATGCTTGAGGTTGTTACCAAGTATCTATTAATGGTTTTACATTGAATTTTCTAGCATGATAACACTCTTGAATTGTATGGTTTTACACTAGCACTACACACCCTCTAAGTGTTTGATAAAATGTCCAGTTATGGGTTCTTGAGAAATTGAAGGTCCAATGCATGTCTTAAGAGTTGAATGACTAAATGATGATAAAATGAGTATATGGTATTCTCTATATAGTGTTGGAATATGACCATACCCTACTCGAGGGTTATGCATCGGGTAATCATGTCGAGGGGTTTGTACCTTGATAACCATGTCGAGGGTTTGTACCTTGATAACCATATCAAGGGGTTTGTACCTCGATCACCACAGGTGGTAAGGTGTGATGATCCACCAACCATGTTGGGGGGTTTATACCTTGGCAACCATATCGGGAGGTTTGTACCCCGGTCACCACGGGTGGTAGGGTATGACTATCCACCAACCAATTGAAGGAGTTTGTACCTCAATCACCAAGGGTGGTAGGGTGCAACGATCCACCAATATGATAGTAGTCTCTTCTTACACATGTATTATGTTCTTTGTAAGTGTTAATCACATATGTCATCTTGCTATTATGCTATCTATTGAGAATTATTATGCATTTTTCCTATGATGTCTATCTATTGTTGCATTGCATCCTACATACTTAGTACATTCAAACGTACTAACGCATACTCTATGACTTCATGATGTCACTATGTAGGAACCGGAGCACCGCTTGATCATCCTCCCCTTCCACGTGGTGAGTACGATTGTCTCTCAAGCTTATTGGTGAGTCCTCTCTCCTGGGGACGCTGCTTATGATCTCTTGCTATGTACCAAGACTATCTTTCTTTTGTTTATGTATTGACTATGATAGTGAGCCTGGTTGCTTGTCATGGCCCCCGCTTTTATCTATGTAGTAGAGGTGTTGTTGGACATGTTATGTATCTTTGTTATGAGCCTTGACTCTATTGTTCTTGATGTCTAAGATATGAAAGTATTCCGTTAGTCCCAGTTATACCGATTTATTATCTCTTGATGCTTGTTTTATTGCTTTCACGACCAAAGATGTGTAATGATGTTTTAAGAGGCTTGCTTGGGGTCCCTTTGGGTTCCCTTTATGTCGTGTCACGCCTAGGACCTAGGCTTGGGTTGTGACAGACTCTGTTATGAAAGTATAAAGTAGTACAAAGAATAAAGTAGGGGAGAAGAGAGAGGGCTTATTATTCCTCTTGAAGAATATTCAGATCTATTCTACAATGAAGGAAACTCTTATATTTGTAGGGAAATCACTGACTTTGTCAACAAGTAAGAAGCTGACTTGGTTCCCAATTAGGATTCCTAACCCGTAATGAAATTTACATAATAGACATTCACTATAACACAAATATGTTTATAACACCCCCCCTTGAAATAAAAATCTTACAGGAAAAATCCAATGGGACAAAACCTTGTGAGAAAAATGAGTACACCACATATTAACTCTCCCTAATCAGGATATTAATCCAAAGACTTGAATCTTCACATCCCTATTTTGTGTGTCATCTTCTTGAAAATTATAGTTGGTAGAGATTTGGTGAATAAATCAATGACATTGTCACTGGAACGCATCTATTGCATATTTATATCACCATTTTTTGGAGCTCATTTGTATAGAAAAGTTTTGGTGAAATGTGCATTGTTCTATCTCCTTTTATGAATCATCCTTTTAGGATCAAAGAATTTGCGAATTCCTCACTTCAACTTCTTTAAGCAAACAATCTAGTGCCTTTTGAAAACTCTTCAAGATTTTCAATTCAAGTTATCAACTAGCATAACAATTCATATGAAAGATTCTTGATTAATTTCAATCAATATGAAGATTATAAATAAACTTTTCTAGAACTGTATATGCTTCATGCATTTTAAATCCTTCAAATAATTTCATATCAATTTTCTCCAGTGAAATGTGTGATGTTTTCTAGTGTTTAAAGTGCAAGTCAAATAAGTTTTACGCTTTCCAAGATGCACCATTCCACTTGACAATTAGAGCATGATTTAATATACCATAAAATTTAGATCCTCATAATCTTTTACAAAATTGCGTGATATTGTATCATAGATATTATCGATAAAATATTTTTTTGTTGATTTGCAATGCGACATAACTTGTTGAGATTTCATCACTTCATTATTTTTAGGTAGCTATCCCTCTCATGAGGTTTCATGAAGTGTTATGTCATAAGCTATTCAAGAGCACATTGCCTCTTTATTATAACCACTTTAATCATTTTCTCCTTTCAAGAATGATCTTATTTGGAATCAATTGCATGTTTCATGCATGTATTAGACTTTGTCCTCCAAGGACATACAATAAGAGGATTTCAACTCTTAATTTATTATTGTCTACCCCTTATGTTAGACAAACTAACATATATTCCAATCTATCAAAAAGAATTCATTTTTTATGTATCATGGTATATTTATTAATTTTATGCTACATATCATAATTATTAGATGGAAATTGTATGGTCCCTGACCATAAATCAATTATGGGGAATATCATCATAATATATTAGACTATACATATTTTTATCTACAATTTGTCATATTTGAGACCATGAAGCTTTGCGCTCATAAGCAATGATTGACCATTTATTTATTTAGTGTCAATCAGCTTGGATATTTATCAATATTATCAAGATGAATTGTCTTGATTATGTTTTCTAAAAGTTGTACTCTTAACTCAATTATCTTTCACAAACAATTTTGCGAATGTCAAACTTCAAATTGACAATAAATGCACATGTCATCACCTTATGGATGCATCCATTTATAATATTACATGACAGGAAATAGGCCCAAATTCACCTTCATACTTTCAGAGTTTAGGGAATTCGGTCCCAACATTAGTTGATCCAATCAACTTATCATGAGAACAAGAAATCTTGAAGAATCTTTTATTTCTTCAATATATGTCTAATAAGTAACTCCAAGTTTACCATGATGCACACTTTCTGCTTTAGAAAAATTTCTTATTTACTATTATATGGGGAGATTTCAAATTTATTACTGAGGGAGTAATTTTCATATTTATTTCTTCTCTATTACTCTATCTCTCTTCTATAGATGAGTTTTGATTTTATCACGATAAAGTGCACATTCATATTGAGAAGTTTTATTGCATACTATCACACTTACTTCGGAGAATGAATCTTTATATGTAGTACTTATCAAAAAGTTCTCATTCTTCAAGAATAAATACAATCATCTTAGGATATCAATTTATGAGCGCAGTACCTCATTCTATGTTCACAAGCATTATTTAATCACTTGTCTTGTTTCATACATTATGCACTGCTATCACATTCACTTTAGAGACTGGAACATTTTAATGGAACTATTCATGACTTTTCACTAAAAGCATATTATTTTGCTTTAGTCATCATTACATCATTAATATAGTGCATTGGGACTTGAACCCAACATCTTACCTATAGACCTTTTTGGTGATACCACGATATTCAAGATTCTGAACATAGCAGAATTGTACTCATTAATAGTTTTATAGTCTTTTAGCCCCAGATCCATCCAATCATATCATGTTTCTGGATGTATGACCATCTTCAAGTGGTCACATATTTCTTTTAGACTTTTCCACAAAACAAGTGGATCCTTAACTGTGAGACATTCATATTTTTTTACATTTTCAAAATTTCATCAAGATGATGATACAAGAATATCATAACTTTAGCATAGTCTTGTTTTGATGCTTTATTTTCCTCTTAGTGGTGTCTCCAAGACCCATAGAATCTAGCATCAAACATCCACAAAGGGTAGTTCTTGCCCAACTATGAAGGGCAACGAACTCATGTTTCATAAGATTAGCCATATCAATAAAAATAAAATAAATAATACCTTAGCCTTGAAACTTAACCTTCATTCTTTAAGATGACAGAGTCTCGTGCTGATAACGTGTTATGAATGTATAAAATAATACAAAGAATAAAGTAGGGGAGAAGAGAGAAGGCTTATTATTCCTCTCGAAGAATATTCAGATCTATTTTACAATGAAGGAAACCCTTATAGGAAAAGAACTAACTTGGTTTTCAAGTAAGAAATTGACTTGGTCTCCAAGTAGGATTCCTAACCCTTAAAAGAATCTACATAATAGACATTCACTATAACACAAATATGTTTATAACTCTTCATTTTAAAAATATATAACTAAATTAGAAAAAAAATTGACAATAAAAATATAATAAAATAAAATGATGGATAAAGATCATTTATTAAAAACTAAATGGCTAATTCATTGAGATATTTAAGGCCAAATAGATATTTCTTTTAAATGTATTTATTTAAACATTCAATTCAATTTGTTTGTTTAAGCTTAATAGTTGATTTTTTAAGTAGTAATGGTAATTTTTAAAATTTTAAAACTGTTATTTTTTCATTTTACTTTAAAAATGCATATTCAATTTAATATTTAAAATGAGAATTAATTTATTAAACTAAACCAACTGGCATTTGTTAGGCATTGATTTGGATATTGTTTTTCAAAGTTTCAGATTGTACATTGTGTTTTACTCTATAAAGAAGTTTAGTAGCAATAAAACTATTTTACATTTTAAAAAAATAACATTTTTTTGTGTTCTACAACTGTCTTTTTCATTTAAATATGAAATTGCCTAATTTAAGTTGTGATGTAATTAATAATAAACTAATTTTGTTTTTATTTTATTTTAAAAGAAATGATATTTTTAAAGAAATTGTGTTGTGTTTTTTTTAATGCATGACACAGTTGGATTTTGAAGGGATGAGAAAATTAGGCACGTGGTTGAGAAATTTTAGGGGTGGTTTAGAGTTGATATTGTTGTCTCTATAATTTTGATTGATCTAGCTTATAACTATTCTGTCACGCCCCGGGAGGGTACCCTAGACGTGGCCGGCACTCAGAGACTATTGCTAGTCCCTAAGCGAGCCACTTGATATCATCACGTTCATTCAATAAACTCTATCAATTAACAGAAGACTAGAAATAGTAATGGACAATCTAAGTCTCAAAATAATATAAATAAAATGGCTAGTAGAAAGGATACCAGCTCAACAAGTCTCAACATCAATACTCAACTCTAATCTATGAAGCCTCTATCACTATCGGTTGGTGCCAATGACAGACCCATGACTACCTCAAAATAAAATAAAGCTATCTCAAAGTCTAACTCTAATATGTAAGATGAAATAAATAATGTTCCTCCAAAGTAAAGGAGGCTCATCAACTCAGCTAAAATGCTCAGATCCTCGACGATGCGCCTGTTGACGATCTCTAGTACCTGCCTCTACATCATAAAACAATGCAATCTAAAAGGGGATATAAGTACATGGAATGTACTGGTATGTAGAATGGCTGAATGAAACAGAAATAGGTAGAATAATATAAAAACAACATCAGCTCAAAGTAATACTCAAACAGAATGTCAAATGTCTATCTAAAGCAAGAATAAAGAGTAGACAAGTAACCCATCAACCAATCAAACCTCATCAATCAACTCAACCCAACTCAGCTCAACTCAACTCAATTAGACTCAGATTAATATCATTGAGGGACCTATTTGGGAGTTTCTCTTATCCAACAACAATCACTTATGAGCCAGTGATTGTACAACAATCCCACTGATGTTGTCACATCTGTTTCGTACTTGCTAGGTAAGGAACTTCTAGGATCCACAAGGGATCCGAATAATTAACCTATTAAGTTTTATTGTTTCAGGAAAATAAAGTAAGGACATGTCCAACTCTAACAGAACTTAATGCATATGATGTGAACTTATCTGACTCTAACATAACTAAGTCCTTAAGGTGAGAACTTGTCCGACTCTAACGGACTTAGCTCTCAAGATAGGAACTTTTTTGACTCTAACAGACTTAGTCCACTCTTATGCTTGGTGGCATAGTTAATGAGTGCGAGTTGGACTTGCTCTTACTCTTACTCATTTCAGTGCTGGATATTCCTCCCAAGACTCAATGCTCATAAGGTTCTCCATCTCAATTAGTCTCTTAGAGATCTGATCATCTCATTAACTCAAACTTAATTGGGCCCCTCGATCTATCATCTCAATTATCTCATCAATTCAATTCTTATTTAAGAACTCAAGGACTCCGATTAATAATTAGGAAGAAGTCAATTAGACGAAACTCTAGAATTCAATTTATGGATACTCGTAGGATCATCAAACTCAATTAACTCAACCTCATACTCATATCAGGATTACTATCAACATACTCAAGTCAATACTCTAGACTCCATCCTAGGTTCATTATGCATGCTTTCATAATTTAACATATAGGGTCGTATAATAACTCATGAAAAATATATAATTCAAGAAATCAAGTATATAATGATCATAAATTTATGAAAATACATATAATAAATATAATTTTCAAGAAAGTATTCAAGCAGTATTACAAGAAATATGTATGGGGACTCATGGACTCTCAACTCCTCTATTACCATCTATAGGGCCAATAGAAGAACAATCCCATGCTTTCATTTAGCCTTATACACCTAGTGTGAAACTTTTGACAAACAACCCTTAAAGAATTCTCCTCAAACTCCTCGAATTTATGCTCCTCTTCTCTTCTCTTTAGCCCTAGTCTTTTTCAAGAACTAATAATGGCTTAGGAAGAGGGTTAAAAAAATTATTTTTATACTGAAAATGACCCATTTAGATCATGTTTTAAGTTTAGGAGGGGTAGAAAAAGGTCTAAAATGCCTTCCTACTAAATAAAAGAAAATGTTTACCTTGGAAAAATGTCACAAACCCTGTCAATTTTGGGTGTTTTTTGCTGAAAATTCTTCGAACGAGTTTTCTAATCCTGTAGAAAATTTTTGGGACAAAATTAAGTGTTGGTTCGTAGCAGGTCCGTATCGCACACCTGTTGTGTACCCTCATTGGAATTCATTTTCACATCAAAAAATTATCTTTTGATCTAGTTGCTCTAAAAATCAACCAAGACCACTTTCCCACTCAATTTTTCATATTGATCGCATATCCGACCTCAAATTTGCCACTGGAGCATGGAAAGACACGTTATGTGCATATCTCTCCTCTAGGAGTATTTTGATAATTTTATCGGGCATTACATTATCTCTCCCTTAGGATCATTCGTCTTTGGATGATCAGTAGAGGTAGATATCAAGGTATGAATAGAATCAAGACTCATCTCAATGCTCATTCAATAACTCTGAACTCAAACTCTCGACTCCTTATCAACCTCAACAAACTCTACTCAGACTCAGGAATAGGTATATTGACTCTTGAATAGACAGGTCGATTTAAGTCAAGGGTAGGAACATACCCTTAGCACTCTCCTCATTAGGCACGAATAGAACATCGAAAATCAATCAATTCAAATCATTTAGATACCTCGACAGTCAGTCCTTTAAACTCAAGAAGAAGATCATCAATTCTAATCAAGAATGGAACCATCGTAATATACAAGACTCTATGGATAAGTCTCAAGCTCAGCACTTTATCTCAACTACACTCCTTTTCATGCCCCTACACTTTATAAATTTAAGCTTATAGCTCCCATTTAAGTCTACGCTTAACCACATCCTTTTATTCTGTTCAAGCCTAATTCTAAGCCCCAAAATGCTATTCCTAAGATGATCATATTCTTACAATGCTAATTGCTCAATACTCAAGCTTTATGCTTCCAAATAGACTTTCATTAGAAGATCACTAGTCCTCTCCACTACTTCACTACTCTTACTCAAAACCCTTACCATAAGGTCTTTAATAGTCTATCACCATTACTTGTATAATGACAACTACGCATTCAAGCCTATCACTCTAACCACTTCACATCTCTAAGAATTGTCAAGCCTACTTAGCAGTTCTGCCTCCGCCATTGAATGAGCTCTGACTCAAAGACATACCAACATATTCTTATCTAGAGATACTCTAATTTACTCTTACCTATCTATTGCACGTAATAAAGTCTCATCTCCCCCCTCTTCTCTATCTTTACCCCTAGATGACACAAATACAACACCATTATCCTCATAAGGATATATTCGCTCCTCCTTCTCTACCCTCACACTTAGTCTACTACTATTAACATCAATATTTAGACCTGAAGGAACTTATCATCTCCCTCTTTGGCGAAACCTACATCTATTGCCTCTCTATGCAAGCATAAACATTATTATACATGTGAAACTTAATACTCTTAACTCCTAGCATCCACAATGGCATAATAAGCCTAAGGCTAGTCCATGCGTAAGATGACATTAGAATCATTCACATTCAACTCAAACAAATCAACTATGGTATGTACCTCTATGGTAGACGGGAAGGGTGCAATCATAATGTGCTCACTCAATTAAGATAAACTCATTAATGAGGGGAGGGTCACAAAAGATACGTCACCTAAATCAAGCAAATGATAGCTATAGTAGGGACTCAAACATACCAGTGACATCATTTGGTGGTGTTGGCATAGATGATTAGGCTTTGTAGGACCACGTTGGATATTCGCTCTGTAGGTGACCCATTAGGCCACATTTGTAACATCTGGTACTCCCTCCGTGACATTCTCCCAAGTGAAACTTACCACACATGCCATAACGTGTCTTGCCTTGGGAACCTTGGGCCACACTTGCTTGTGACTGAGATTTCTAAGCTCTAAAATTATGAGACCCCTATCCAATCCTTGGTGTAGGTGCACTAGTAGATGAAGGCCTCGTTTGAAGGCGGCTCCCATTCCCATTCTCTTTCTTACCAACCTCATGGCTGGATTTCTTTACTTTCTTATTTATGTACTCTTCCTTATCCTGCTACCTCTCCTCATTAGCTTGTTGTACGTAAGTCATCAACCTTCTAATGTCTATATCACTTGCAAGCACAAATCATCTTCCATCTTTCCTTGGAACTTTGTTCAACTCATCAACATATAACCCCATTCTCCCTCTCATATCTACAACCATATTCGGAGCATACCGAGATAGCTGGGTGAACTTAAGTCCATACTCTTGCATAGTCATGAAGCCCTATTTTAGATTCAACAACTCTCTTACCTAGCCTTTCTCAACTCTCTTAGAGAAAAGCATCCCAAGAAAGCTCCCTTAAATACTGTCCAAGTTAGCACTGGAGCATCCTTTCCTCTACCCTTCTTCTAATGGTTGAACCATAGTATGGCAACACCCTTGAGCTGGTAGGCATCCAGTTCAACTCTATCCGTATCAATCATATGCATCACCTGAAACACTGTAATGACCTGGTTATTGTACAACTTCTTAGGAGCTTAAAATTAATGATTTTAGGAGTTTTTGGACTAAGATATCACTCCAGGAGAGGATACATGACTTGTGTGAGGTCACACGGCCCGTGTGACCGTCAGTGAGTTGACTACTTGGCCTTAAAAAGTTGGGTGGAACCTTAAATATGAAGAATTTAACCAAGACATCTCACACTTGCACCCTCACAGTCCATGTGACACTTCACGGACTGTATAGGGATGTCGTGTGGTGGCCTTGGTTGGAAAGCTCAAAATTTTGTGACCAAGTGTGATCATATGAGCCGTGTGGTGTCTCACGAGCCATGAGGCTCTCTGTGGGGCTTTCAGAGTGAAAATATTCTTAGTATGGATTCTTTATCTTGTAACTTTCCATGAAAATTTCCTAAGTATAGGGAGACGGGAGCACCACATGAACTGTGTGGCTTCACACGAGCCATGTGGTCGTCTGTGTGGTGAGTGATTACGCAAAATTCTAACTATTGAGCTTGGACTCCATTTTTCCAAATTTCTCCTAAGTGTGGGCTCATGGGCACTCCACATGAACCGTGGAGTGCAACACGGGCTGTGTGGACTCTAGTGTAGTGGTTCAAGGAAATAATTTCCTTCGATTCATCAATGACATTTATGTAAATCTGATTATTTTTATTAGTTTTTTGGGGATTCCTATGCTATTCCATGGTCATCTAAAGACCTAAAACCTATTTCAAACATTCAAAAATTTATTCCTCACATTTTGAACTCTCTCAAAATAACTCTCAAAGGAACTCTTGTGAATATTCAATTTGAGAGCAAAGAAACTCAACTCTTCTATTTATTCCTCACATTTTGAACTCTCTCAAAATAACTCTCAAAGGAACTCTTGTGAATATTCAATTTGAGAGCAAAGAAACTCAACTCTTCTTCAAATTCTTTGGGGTTTTCTCCATTTTTGGTGAAGGTATGTGAGTTTTGATCCTTGGTTATCTTCAATCAAGGAGATCCAAACTATTTTCAAGAAATCTACATGATTTTTGCTTCAATTTGGAGTTTTATATATTATGATTCCTTAAGTTCCAATAATGAATAGGTTATGTTTACCTAATGATTTTAAGATGATTTAAGTTTTGGAATATTGAATTTCATCATTTTTATGAATTTATGAATATGCATGTCCCTTTTAAAAGCTTGTTTGAGCATGGGCACTTTATACAATATTTTAAATATGGATTTAATTATAAATTTACTTCAATTTCATGTAATGCTATTGATTT
The DNA here is from genome assembly GCA_000787875.1 of Solanum virginianum. NCBI lineage: Eukaryota > Viridiplantae > Streptophyta > Magnoliopsida > Solanales > Solanaceae > Solanum > Solanum virginianum. Next base: position 29,341 of record DF362911.1, read on the forward strand.
TAGATTGAACCTCAATTACCCATGCTATTCTCACATTGTTCATAGTATATGCATCTATGTTCTTGAGAATTTAGGAAAATTATGAAATGGGTTAAGCCCTATTATGTTCTACGATATGATTTTGATAAGATATTAGTTATGACAAGAATGTGATCACATATATACCTATTGATTATGACTTTTTGAGAATCTTGGATGCTTGCACTATCTTGTATATGAATGTGTTATTCCTATATATGCATGAGTATTATGACTATGAACTATGATTTTGCCATTTGAGCCTAAGTATGGATAATTATGAATGATATTTGACTTTTAAGAATAAGGAGGCATTGAAATAGTTTTGGAAATGAATATTGTTGAAACGACCCCACAAAATGCCCGAAAATATGCCTCGGAAATGTCCATATTTGTAGTTTTTATATATCTCAAAATCTACACGTGATATAAAAAATTCAACTTCATATTCTTCTTCAGGGGGAAAAATTGAGTGGAAAATGGGTCTAACACTAATTTTAGAGCAACTATAGCAAAATTAAAAATTTCAAAGTTTATGAATTCCAGTGACCAAGCGTGCCCCAAGCCAGGGGCGCAGAGAGGTATAATTTTTGGTCTATTTTCTTTTTTCGATCCAAGGCCTTTGGGTCTTGGGCCTAAATCTCCTCATGCATAAAAACACCTATACTTAGCTATATTTCACCTTCATATCATACAAGACATTCTCCAATACTCTCTCAAACACTTAGACAAATATCTCACTCAAATTTAAGTGCAAAATCTCATTCCGAATCTTGAGGAAATCACTCAAACTTCAAGTTCTCATCTTCATCTTCATCAAGGAATTCTCCAAATTTGAGGTATATGGGTTTCATTCATGGGTTCCTTTCACCCATGAAGCCCAATCTTCTTTTTTATGAAAATTGCATGATTTCAAGTTGTATTTCTTATAGGTATCTATTGGGTTTTGTCAAATATTATTGATTATGCATAAATATCTATTTTGACCTTATACTATGAAGTGATATTTGTTTATTGAGACTATACATGATTCAAGCTATGAAATCTATGAAGTATTGTGAAGTTTTGATATGATTTACAAGTTACCCATGATGGGGGATTTTCCATGATTTTGGTGGGCTAATTTACATGATTTTAAGATGCATTGATTTCACTATTTCATGATCTATACTCTTGTATTTTGCATGATTTAAACATATCCTCATATGGGCCCACCAAGTGTTTGATGAAATGCCAAGTTAAGAAATTCTCAAGATATGTACATGTTTTACAAGTCAAGTGACTTCATGATGAATATGGGCTATCAAGTATTTATGAATTCATCAAATTTTCTATGATTATCCAAGTATTTAGTTAAGTCCTTTTTCAAAGATTATACCTCTTGTGAGCCTTTTGATGTTAATGCAAGGATAATATTTGATGATGATCTTTTCTTATGTTTTGAAGTTGGGCTCACCATTAGACATCAAAGATGTTCAAGAGCTACTCGTATCATGATTCTATGATTCTTATAAGTTATTAAAAGTTATGATTATTCCAATTATTCTGTGGGATTAGGCTTAGCACTAATGGACAGGGGATTTGCTTTCTTTCCTCGAAATATGTGCTTAAATAGGACTATGTCATACCCTTACAATACTACTGGATCCATTTTGTGCACTTTCTTTTGAGGTTCTTCTCGAAATGGGATGCGCTCCTGTAAGGTGAAATTACTCATGAAATTCTTATCGAAATAGGATAGGCTCCCGTAAGGAAGATTACCTCTCCAAAAAGGGATGGACACTCGTAAGGTGAAGTATGGTTTACCTTGGCAAGTAGACCACCTCTTTACCGGTGAGGGGTAATCATCGAGATTCCAAGTTGTAGCTTGCTTGGTCTTATTATATGTCTATTGAGGTGTCTTCCCATACTTATGTATTATGATCTATACAAATTGAATGATTTTCAAAGCATGATTTGCTTAATCATTGATAATACATGCTATATTGCTATTATGCTATCTATTACTTATCATTATGCATTTTGACTATGTTGCCTATCACTTGTTGCATTGCATCCTACATACTTAGTTCATTCAAATGTACTAATGCATACTCTATGGCTACATAATGTTACCATGTAGGAACCAGAGCTCCACTTGATCATCCTCCTCCTCCGTATGGCTAGTAATATCTATTCAAGCAAGTTGGTGAGTTCTTAATTCTGAGGACATACTTCTCTGGACTTATGCTATGTATTGACTCTTCTTATATTGGAAACTTATGATTATGAGGATGAG
>DF362911.1:39327-71627 GCA_000787875.1 Solanum virginianum
GGTAACTTAGGTTCTTCCAACCCTCTTATGAAGGTGAAGGTCGAATTTCAGCATGGCGGTTGATTGGCCACCATGTCGCTTGGTCGGCCACCATGGTGTGCCAACTAACCGTTACTTACTGTCCCAGTCAACCTCTCTTTGGTTAGGTTTGGTTGATCAGATGAGAAAATATCAATTGAATCCTGTCATCTATTTCCCTTTTCCTATTCGTCACTATCTTGGTCGGGATCGTAATAGTAGACGGGGTTTGCTGTTGGCCACCACCAAACAACAACCAATATGAAGGGAATTAGATAATAAATGCAAAACCCCAATCATAAAAATATAACAAACCAAGGTCATACTAAGTCAACTACCCATGGTCCCCACAACCCCAAGTTGTGGGTGTTTAGCTACTCATAACTAAAGCAACACCAACAAGAATGCAAGTACAAGGCATAGTTGAGAGTTTTACCAAAAGCAATGAAATGTGTAGACAATACAAGTTGCAAACTCAAAATCTTGATAGATTGGCAATGAATATAAAGCAAGATTTTCAATCCCCAAAATGGATTTTTCAAGAGAAAATGATTAACTAAGCTAAAACCCTAAAAGATTCTTAAGAGAATATTCAAAGGCAAATTCTATGGTCTCAGATCTGGAATCTCCTAATAAAACCCTAACTAAAGCTATTTATAGTGTTTACAAAATAACCCTAAAAATTAAACAGAAAAGACAGCTGGCAGCTGGCACGCCTCGAAGGTATGACTCGTAGGATGGCCTATGAGTCATAGTCGGGGTCTCGTATCAGGTTCTTGGCATTTTGGACTCAACTGGTATGACCCACTGGTACGACTCGTATGTTCCTCTCATAGTCTAGTACTTTAGTTTTTGGTCCAACATTTTGGCTCTTTAATTCTTGTTACGAGTCCACCTATACGAGATGTAGTGCATCTTATGAGTCATAGGATGGCCTCGTAGGGTAGACCTCCACTTAGCAGATTTCTAAGTGTTTGGTGTCTGTTTCTTGCTACGATACACCTTACAACTCGTAGCTTAGGCTACGACTCGTAGGTGAGCTCGTATGTCCTATGCTTCAATAAAAATCTGCAATTTTTCTCCAAAATCATGCCAACCTAACTTTTCTTCAAGAACGATATAAAAACACATAGAAAACATAAAGGTCGTATTGAGAACTCACAAAATTCCTTATTTTAGGCATCAAATGTGTTGTATTTTGACAAGACATCAACACCCTCAACTTAGAATTATTGCTTGTTCTCAAGAGATGACTCAATCTACTCAGACAATGAGAAATATATAGCAGCTATACCAATGGCATATACATCATCCACTTCAATCTAGGGGCCCAACTATCATTTTCAAAATTAGATTGCGAAGTTACTGAGCAAAATAAAATATGATGATGAATCTGGCAATCCAACTATGATAACCTAAGGAGCATTAACTATCCATAATCACTGGTGCAACCATATGCTAATCAAGTGGTGCAAATTCCCTCACAGAAAAGAAGTCCTTCTTACTCACTTAAGAATCATTTAGAATTCAAGGACTGAGGAAGCATTCTCACTCTCACTAATGAAATTCATACATATTGACTAACACCATAGGCTTGCCTCTATACTCATCTTCTGGCTTGGTGATAAAGTCGATTTGGTTCACTTTAGGACTAATAGGCTTGTAACATAGGTTCAGGGGTCTTTGGTATGGCAGTTTAGGCAAGTAGTGACTAAAAGCTATCCTTGAACCATGTTTACCAACACCTTTTGCTTTCATAACCCAACATTTTAAAATAAATTCACCCTTATTCTCCTATTTCAAACTTTTTCTTGAGTGCTTTCTTTCTATTTTCAGCTGTGCCTTATGTCTGAACTCAATTCTTGCTACTTTTTATTCTCAATTCAAGACACTTTTCTTTTCTTTTTTCTTCACTCGGCTCATGATTTTTCATTTATTTCTTTATTTTCCAACTAACCACCTCATTGTCATTACTTTACTACAATAAGGGCTATCCTCAACTTATGCTTTTAGCTTGAGGTGATGTACAAAATATCTATTCCTCAAACCAGGGCCACAAATTGTGGCCACCCTCAACTTTGGCTTTTAGCCTCAATTAATGTTCACATGTCCAGGGATAGACCAGGGCTAATATCAAGGTATTTCATCAAACAAGGTTAAGCTAGCAAGGTCTCAAGAAAGAATGAGTACATGAGAAGTTAAAAAATTTGGAACAAGGGATTCACTTACTCATTTGGTGGGTCAGTTAGGCTAAAAGAGGGTTCACTCAAAGAACAAAGGCCTAAGATCCTTTCCTTGTCAACCACATCAACAAACCGATTTTAGAGTAACAAGACAAGTTCTGAGTCAATACAAGATGTATGAATGCAGCAAAATAAGCTTACAACACACATGACATTGCACCCACAATCAAGTATAGACTCACAGGTCATGCTTCAAGCCTCATCTTACCTTCACATTATCAGAACAAATATTACTAGATACCCAACTTGCATTAATGTATCAATAATCACAATCTCAAAGAACTGTTTGAGGGTATCTAATTTTTCATCAAAACTTTAAAAAGCATCTAAAGACTATGTATATACCAACAAATAACACTACTATGATTTTACACATTATCTACACTACCTAAACATACCGGTTTAACAGAAAAGTAAAATCCACAAGGAAAAGGAATCACGACAAGAAAACCTTGGGATCAAAAAATAGGGGAAGTTATGGACTCGAGATTACTCAGACTTCACCTTAATCCATAACTTCCTACACCCCACCAAAATAGGAGAAAACCTTGGGATCAAAAATAGGGGAAGTTATGGACTCGAGGCTACTCAGAATTTACCTTAATCAATAACTTCCCATACCCCACCAAAATAGAATACTTTGTCCTCAAAGTGAAGACACATAGAAGAGGTACAAGGGGCATACCTTGGGTTGCCTCCCAGGAAGTGCCTGATTTATTATCGCGGCATAACAGGAATCTTTTGTACTCATGCCTCCTCAAGGTCCCAGTCTTCCACTATCTTAATTTCTTCCACATTACACATACAATTTGACCCTCTGTCCATTGACTTTGAAAGTTTTACCATCCCTTCTTTCTAACTCAATGGCTCTATGACTCAAAATACATACAACTTTGAAGGGTCCCATCCACTTAGATTTGAGTTTCCCGAGAAACTACCTTAACTTAGAGTTATAAAGCAGCACTATATCTCCTGGAGCAAATTGGAGGTTCTCAATTCTAGGATCATGCTGAACTTTCTTCCTTTGCTTGTACAATACAGAGCTCTTATATGCTCGCAGCCTAAACTCATCAAATTTATTTACTTGCATCAATCTAGATATTGCTGCTTCATTCCAGTCTAGATTCAACTTCTTAAGTGCCTATAGTGCCTTGTGTTCAAGCTCAACTGGCAGGTGACATACTTTCCCAAACACCAATTGGTAAGGGGACATTCCGATAGGGGTTTTGAAAGCTATGCAGTAGGCCCATAAAGCATCATCCAACTTTCTTGACTAGTCAGTGCGATTTACATCCACCATTTTGGATAGGATTTGCTTGATTCCCCTATTTGATACCTCTACTTTCCCCCTTGTTTGGGGATGGTATGGGGTTACTACTTGATGCTTTACACCATATCTTCCAAGGAGAGCTTTGAACAGTAAGTTGCAAAAATGAGAACCTCCATCATTGATAACTGCCCGAGGTGTACCAAACCTAGAGAAAATGTTTCTTTTAAAAAAATCGGTAACACTTTTACCTTCATTGTTTGGTAGATCTACGACTTCTACCCATTTAGAGACATAATCAACTGCAACCAGAATTACTTATTACCATATGAGCAGACAAAGGGCCCCATAAAGTCAATGCCCCAAACATCGAATAGCTCTATCACCAAAATAGGATTTAGAAGAAGCTCATGCCTTCATGAGAACCTGCCCTCTCTTTGACATCTATTACACGACTTGACGTAATCATGGGCATCCTAATGTATAGACAGCCAATAGTAGCCACATTGTAACACCTTATAAGCAGTTTGAGCTCCACTGTGATGACCACCCACCCATGAAGAGTGACGTGCTTCAAGAATACTCATCATTTCAGCTTCTGGCACACATCTATGGATGATCCCATCTGCACAAATACAAAATAAAAAAGGCTCATCCCAAAAGAACAACTTTACGTCATGCATAAACTTGCGACGTTGATGGGTGTTTAAATTAGGCGGCACTATGTCACTCACCATGTAGTTAGCATAGTCTGCAAATCAAGGTATAAGATCATATGAGGCTGCCAAAACTCTTTCATCAGGAAATGAGTCATTTATGTCAAGACCATCATCAAACATCATCATAGCTTCATCTTCCAATCTAAAGAGATGATTGGCTACTTGATTTTCTGATCCCTTTCTTTCAATCACATCAAAGTTAAACTCTTGCAAGAGAAGTACCCATCTGATCAATCTTGGTTTTGCATCCTTATTGGTCATCAAATATTTGAGTGTTGCATGGTCAGTGTACAAAATCACCTTAGCCCCTAACAAGTATGATCGGAATTTTTCAAAGTCATCAAATATTTGAGTGTTGCATGGTCAGTGTACAAAATCACCTTAGCCCCTAACAAGTATGATCGGAATTTTTCAAAGGCAAAAACTAAAGCAAGAAATTCTTGTTTGGTCACTGTATAGTTTTTTTGGGACACATTTAGTGCTTTGCTGGCATAATAGATCGGATACAGAATTCTCTCCCTTTGTTTCCCCAACACTATACCTAGCGCAATACCACTTGCATCACATATTAGTTCAAATAGTTGTGACCAATCCAGAGCCACAAAAATGGGTGTTGTAGTCAACCTTCTTTTCAATTCTTCGAAGGGATGCATGCATGCATCATCAGACATAAACTTGGCATCTTTCTCAAATAATTTACACAAGGGTTGTGAATCTTGGAAAAATCCTTTATGAAGTGGCAGTAGAATCCGTCAATGCCTAGAAAGCTCCTAATACCTTTTATGAAAATTGGTGGTGGCAATTTCTCTATAAACTCAATTTTAGCTTTATCTACCTCGATTCCCTTGCCTGAAATTCTGTGACCAAGGACAATGCCTTCTTTGACCATAAAATGGCATTTCTCCTAATTTAGCCCTAAGTGACTCTTAACGCACCTTTGCAATACATCATGCAAATGTAACAAGCATTCTTCAAAAGACTGGCCAATAATACTAAAGTTGTCCATGAACACCTCAATAGTGCTCTCGACCATGTCTGAGAAGATGGACATCATACATCTTTAGAATGTTGCTGGAGCATTACATAGTTCGAAAGGTATTCTCGTAAATGCAAAGGTACCAAAAGGACATGTGAAAGTTGTCTTCTCCTGGCCCTCGGGCACGATAACAATTTGATTGTACTCAAAATATCCATCAAGGAAACAGTATCATCCCTTCTCTGCTAATTTGTCGAGCATCTGATCCATGAAGGGCATAGAAAAATGATCTTTCTCGATAGAAACATTAAGTTTCCTATAATCCATGCATAATCTCCATTCGGTGACTGGTCTTATGCGGATTAATTCATTCTTCGCATTAGGCACCACTGTGATACCTCCTTTTTTTGGAACATACTGCGCTGGACTTACCCACTCACTATCGATAATTGGGTAGATTACTCCTGCTTCTTTATCACTACCTCTTACATTGGGGGTTCAACCTTCTTTGATGCTCAAAACTCAATTTATGATCCTTGACTAATTGAATCTTGTGAGTGTATATCCCAGGGGGTATACCAATGATGTCTGCAATTGTCCACCCAATGACCCTTTTGAATTGCTTGAGAACTGAAATAAGGGCCTCTGTGTGAGCTTCACTCAAGTCTGATGTAATGATAACAGGTAATGTATTATTCTCTCCCAAGTATGCATATTTCAGATATGATGGTAGTGCCTTTACCTTGTCATGACCCAAGCCTAAGGCCTAGACGTGATCGGCAAATGGGGAACCCGAAGGAACCCCAAACAATCCTCATAGCATATTATTACATATCCTTGGTCACGGAAGCAATGTAAAGTAATGTAAGAAACATTAAAAAGGAAAATTGGAACTAAGGAAAATAGAGATTTATACTTAAATAGCTTGAATATCATAAGTGAGTCACAACTCAAGCATAATACATAACATGTCAAATAACACCTCCACTACATAAAGAAGAGCGGGGGCCAAGATAAGCAACCGGGCTCACCCTTGTAGTTAATATGTACATAAAAGAAAGATAGTCTTAGAACATAGTATAAGAGAGTAGTCATTGTTGCCGGAATGGAGGACTCACCAAACTTGAATAATCCGTCTAGCCACAAGAATAATCAATAGGAGCTCCGGTTCCTACAAGGTAACATTATGTAGGCATAGAGTATACATTAGTACATTTGAATGTACCAAGTATGTGGGATGAAATTCTAGCAAGAGATAAGCAACATAATAGAAATGCATGATTGTAAGCAAAGGTAAGGTGTAACATCAATATGGCATGCATGCTCAATGCTCAAGGTAAAACATATTAGTAAATCATGATCAAGGAATATAAAGTCAATATGAGAAACATACTGAAACCCCTATTGTACAAACCTTCATGGAATGGGCCAAATGACTCCCACTCACCTTACGGTATAACCTTTTTGGAGAAGGTTATCAATACCCCTACCGTACGACATAGTCTTTTTGGTAAGTAGTATAAGACATTCCCTACTTTAGGAAATCATCTTTTGTGTAGGAACCGTGATTAATTCTATCTTATAACATGGCATTTTCAATAGAATATCCACACCTTACAATATGATCATTTCGGTGGGAGCTTTTAGTCTTTCTACCTTACAGTATGACCTTTTTGATGGAATGTCCATACTTTATGATATAATCTTTTCGGTAGGCACAATTAACAATTCTACCATACGGCATGGCCTTTTCGGTAAGGTGTCCATACCTTATGATATGATCTTTTCGGTTGGAATCATTAAACACTCTACCTTACGGCATGACCTTTTCGGAAGGAATCATAGAATTAGCTCATCACGCCATTACATTCAAATAATCAAGAAAGAACTACTCATTTTCCTAAGAACACAACAAACATAAGGACTCAACAACAACATGCAATACCTTAGGTACTTCTACATGAAAATAACTCATATAGACATCCCTATCATCATCACAAAGTTATCATATACCTACACTTCCTCTCCTCATTATACATCATATGCATACAATCATCTCATCATTATTCCATCATTATTTCATCATCATATAATCATCACAATACCATTCAACTTATAAGATATGCATTGGACCTTCAATTCCTCAAGAAACCCTAGCCGGACATTTTATCAAAAACTTGGGGGGAGTGTAATGGGGGTAAAAAACCATGCAATTTAGAGATGAAATCATGTAAGAAAATCTATTGTAAAACCATCAGTCAACACCTTGCAACATCCTCAAGACATACACAGCAAAACCCCTTATCAAATTTTACATTAGATCCAAGATTTAGAGCACAAAACATGCTAAAACAACCATACTTTCATGAACTCAAACCACTGTGCAGTAAATTTCTTAATGTATAGGACCCACATGTAAAATCAACTTTAAATCATGCAATGTTAATAAAAAGAAAGCTTAGGCACCATGGGTGAAAGGACCCAATGGTTCAACACCACATACCTTGACTTTGGAGAACTCTTGAAGAAGATTGGAAATAGAGACTTGAAGCTGTATGAGATCCTTGATGAAATCCTTAAGATTGTTCTTGAGTTTGAGACTTGAATTTAGGGTCAAACATGAGTCTAAGTGTTTGAGTGAGTATTGGGGAATATTTAGGATGATATGAGGGTGAAATAAGGCTAAGTATGTGTCTCTCCCAAGTATGCATGATCACAAGTTAATACTGTATGCAATAACATAGGGAAACCCTTCCCTTATAGATCCCTACTAGCCACAATAGACTCTGTGTATTTTCAAGTGTGGAAATCCTTAGGTCGAAGACTTAAAAGTCTTGGAAAGAAAATAGGCACCAAAAACAACAGGGGCGCATCACGGAGGTGACGCGAAAACCCCATTAGAATCTTCATTTTTTGCACAAATGAGTTCTACCAAAATGGGTATAAATCCTTCATCCAAACTCGGAATGAGGTGAAAACAAGTGCGTTGGAAATCTAATTCAAAGGTATTTAATTTGGTAGGTTTTGGGCCACCCAGTTCTTTGTGTGCTAAGAGATATTCCCTTTCAAAGTTGACCCTCCTAAATAGCATTTTTTATGATATTCGGATTTTGATACGGTTGCTCTAAAATTTGGGTTAGACCCATTCCCCACTCAATTTGACCCCTTAAACAAGAATATGAAGTCAGATTTTTGAAATAACGAACATATTTTTAGATATATGGAAATCACGATTTCGGGTACTCCCGAGGCACATTTTTGGGCACTTTTTGGGGTCATTACAATATCTCCCCGTTAGGAACATTCGTCCCCTAATATAAAAGGGACGTATAAGACAAGAGTGATCATCAACAAATCAGCCCCAACAAGAATGCAATATTATATTATAAACACCATTTTCAAGATCTCAACGTAAATGTAAAATCATCATAAATTTGCCGAATTAAACATGAATGCACATGAATGACATAGGGTTTGAAACATAGGACTTGGAATCATAGAAAGGACTTGACATGTCATCATAAGCTTGAATAGAGTGAAAGAAATATGGATATCACTTCTTCATGTCCGGACTGGATCTCTGAGAAACACACACGAATATACAACTCTTCCAAAGGGCCTTGACAAACACTACATCATTGTCAATCAATTTCTCCACTCATCCATCTAACACCTCCATTGGAACCTCCTTTCCAGGCCAACTTATCCTCCACCTCACCCACAACTTCAAAGAGTTCTATAGCACTAGGGTCACCAATACATCCCCTCCACCCAGAAGCATGACAAACCGGATAAATCATACCCCTACCATAGGCAATTCCCAAACTTATGCAACCTTACTAACCTCCCTCTACACTCTATAAGGACTCATAACCTTCAACTCAATTGTCAATCTTAAATACACCTATTCGACTTATTCCCACGAACTACCATCTCCCCCTTAGGAGACAACCTCCACTCTATCATTCTCTCACCCAAAACTTCCAACTCTAATACAGAGTCAAGGCCTTGCTTAATCTAGACCTCTTAACCAAAGAAGATTTGGAACCATCAAGAACACTATACTACCATTCTCAACTTCCTTCAACCTAACTCCCTATCTAGCCGACCGATGGACTGTACTAGGGATCTCCTTACCACCATTATCCACATGTACTAGGCTACCTAGAGCACCAACCACAAAACTAGCCTTATCGGAAAAACCAATGCATACTCATATCATAATCCTTAAAGAATCCTAACCACCTTCTTGCTATCCACAATGCATACGTATCATATTTAGCAAACAACCTCTCATCCTCCAAGACTTACAACACTACCCCCAAATAATTAACAAGTTCCAAACAAATCAATATCTCATCACTAGAGGCCACCACAAACATATCAAGGTAGGGTTTTAAGACCCTATTCATGAAGCCCATACATATAACCAATGCATAAATCAACCAAATAACTCCACCAATACTAATAATGCTCACTCCTAATCAGAAAAGACACCTAAGAATATCACCTATCTTCATCCTCACTTGGAGACAAAATTCAGACCAAAGATCAACCTTAGAGAAATGACTACCCCATTGTAATTTACCAACTAGATCAACCATCATCAACCATCATATTACAACCTTATGGGTTCTACACTCATTCAAAACATGCTATACAAGTGGCCAAACCACTCCAAGACCTCTAACACCTAAACTAAGTCCAACCGAGATCACAAGTTAATACTGTATGCAATAACATAGGGAAACCCTTCCCTTATAGATCCCTACTAGCCACAATAGACTCACGTGACCATTCGGGACACTTATACACATGAATCCTACTAGCACTAAGGAATAACAAAAGAAATAGCAACTCCCAAACTATCAAATCACCCTACTAAAAGCATCGTTCATAACATTGGTCTTACTTAGGGTCAAATAGGTCATAGGAACAACAATAGAAGAGAACATACTTACAATCTCTAGCAATAGCCCGCTAAACTCAAGAAACTCGTAATACCCAAGGGAGTCAAGGTCTAGTCTAATAGCTAATCACATTTATCTTACCAGGGTCTACCTTAATGCCATCACCCAGTACTACACAACCTAGGAAGGCAACCAATTACAACCAAAATTTCCATTTCTCCTATCTAGCATCCAACCTCCTTCCTTAAACTTGTAGTACGACCCTCGAATGACTTACATACACTACCTCATTAGGGAACAAACCACATTATCATCACCAAAACCACCATAAACCTATTAGGATAAGGAATAGAGATATTACTCATGAGACTTATAGGCATAACCGGTGTACTAGTCAAACCAAATGACACTATCCCAAAATTCAAAATATCGAAAAGGACATTCAAAGCCTCATCCACCACCAACAATATTTCTATAGACAAAACAACTTAGGTTCAACACCTCAAATTCTCACAAGATGACAAATGCAACCCCTTAGAAACCAATTGTACTTTAGGTTATGAAATGGACCTACCTCCCTTGCTACCATTTAACAACCTCCCACTCAAAGACGGGCTCATTAGGAAATCAGGGTTACCTCTATGGGTTCTACCACCAAGGAGATAAACATACAAGCAACTAATCCATCCCAAGTATAATATCAAAATCCACCACATAAAATCCAACAAGTCACAAATCAAGACCTAATGCAATACAAACCCAGATTAACCTACGAACTTTCTAACAACAACATACCCAACCAAGAGAATAGACATCAAAGATCTACACCACCACTTGGCCACACAAGAAGCCCCACCATCAACTAAAAGAATAGAGGAGAAATAGTGAAGCTCGGATCCATCAAAATCAAAACCTTTTACTTACCTTCCTTCACCATCCTCCTTGAAGTTGCATGATCAACTAAAAGAGAAAAGAACATTCGTTAGAGGGGAAAGCCTTATCTCACTTCTAAAGCACGATATACACCTATATGAAGGGAAATATTTCCTAAAATGTCTCATAGTCTCCTACTTATAGTTGTGGTGCACAACATAACCATGAATAAGACTCTAATCGACGCAATATGTTAGACTTCGAGGATCTCTCAACCTAGTGCTCTAATACCATCTTTGTCATGACCCAAGCCTAGGGCCTAGACATGACCAGGAAATAGGGAACCCAAAGGAACCTCATGGCATATCATTACACATCCTTAGTAGCAGAAGCAATGTAAAGCAACGTAAGATACATAAACAAGGAAAATTAGGACTAAGAGAGAGAGAGATTTATACTTAAGTAGCTTGAATATCATAAGTGAGTCAAAGCTCAAGCATAATACATAACATGTCCAACAATACCTCTATTACATAGATAAGAGCGAGGACCAACGCAAGCAATTGGGCTCACCCTCATAGTTAATACATATATAAAAGAAAGATAGTCATAGAACATAGTATAAGAGAATAGTCATTGTCCCTGGAATGGAGGACTCACCAATGGCTGACTTGAACAATCCGTTTAGCCACAAGAATAATCAATAGGAGCTCTGATTCCTACATGGTAGCATCATGTAGGCATAGAGTATGTGTTAGTACGTTTGAATATACTAAGTATGTGGGATGCAATACTAGCAAGAGATAGGCAACATAATCAAAATGCATGATTATACGCAAAGGATATGTGTAACATCAATATGCCATGCATGGTCAATGCTCAAGCTAAAACATACTAGTAAATCATGATCAAGGAATATAAACTCAATATGAGAAACCTACTGAAACCCCTTTGTACCAACCTTTATGGAATGGGCCAAATGACCCCCACTCACCTTATGGTATAAACGTTTTAGAGTGTGTTATCAATACTCCTACTGTATGACATAGTTTTTTTGGTAAGTAGTATAAGACGTTTCCTACTTTATGATATCATCTTTTGGGTAGGAACCATGATTCATTCTATCTTATGGCATGGCTTTTCAATAAAATGTCTATACCTTACGATATGATCTTTTTGGTGGGAGCTTTTAGTCTTTATACCTTACGACATGACCTTTTCGGTGGAATGTCCATACCTTATGATATAATCTATTTGGTAGGAATAATTAACTATTCTACCTTACGACATGACCTTTTTGGTAGGGTGTCCATACCTTAGAATATGATCATTTTGGTAGGAATCATTAAACACTCTACCTTACGGCATGGCCTTTTTGGTAGGAATCATAGAACTAGCTCATCAAGCTATTACATTCAAATCATCAAGAAAGAATTACTCATTTTCCCAAGAACACAACAATCATAAGGACTCAACAACAACATGCAATACCATAGGTACTTCTCCATGAAAACAACTCATATAGACGTCCTTATCATCATCACAAAGTCATCATATACCTACACTTCCTTTTCTCATTATACATCATATGCATACAATCATCTCATCATCATTCCATCATTATTTGATCATCATATAATTATCATACCACCATTCAACTCATAAGACATGCATTGCACCTTCAATTCCTCAAGAAATCCTAGCTGGATAGTTTATCAAATAATTGGGGGGGAGGTGTAATAGGAGTAAAAGACCATGCAATTTAGAGATGAAATCATGCAAGAAAATCCATTGTTAAATTATAAATCAACACCTTGCAACACCCTCAAGACATAGACACCAAAATCCCCCATTAAATCTTACATTAGATCCAAGATTTAAAGCTCAAAACATGCTAAAACAACCATACTTTCATGAACTCAAATCATTGTGCTGTAAATTTATTAATGTATAAGACCCACATGTAAAATCAACTTTAAATCATGCAATATTAGTAAAAAGAAAGCTTAGGCACCATGGGTGAAAGGACCTAATGGTTTATCACCACATACATTGACTTTGGAGAACCCTTGAAGAAGATTGGAAATTGTGATTTGAAGCTTGAATGAGATTCTTGATGAAATTCTTAAGATTGTTCTTGAGTTTTGGACTTGAATATAGGGTGAAATATGAGTCTAAGTGTTTGAGTGAGTATTGGGGAATGTTTAGGATGATATGAGGGTGAAATAAGGCTAAGTATATATATTTTCAAGTATGGTAACCCTTGGGCCCAAGACTTAAAAGTCATGGACAGAAAAAAATAAAATAGGCACAAAAAATAACAGGGGGGCATCTCGTAGGTGATGCAAGAACCCCACTAGAATCTGCATTTTTTGCAGAAATGAGTTTTACGAAAATAGGCATAAATCCTTCATCCGAACTCAGAATAAGGTGAAACTAAGTGTGTTGGAAAGTTAATTCAAAGGGATTTTATTAAGTAGGTTGGGGTCCATCCAACTCTTTGTGTGCTAAGATATATGTCCCTTCAAATTTGATCCTTCTAAATAGCATATTTTTGGATTTTTGAATTTTGATACGGTTTCTCTAAAATTTGGCTTAGACCCATTTTCCACTCAATTTGACCCCTTAAAAAATAATATGAAGTTGGATTTTCAAAATAATGAATGGATTTTTAGATACATGAAAGTCATGATTTTGGGTACTTTCGAGGGATATTTTTGGGCAATATTTGGGGTCATTACATAACACTAACTCTGGTGGGACTTCTATAGAAGGCTTTTTAGGTGGTGTTTCCTTATTGCATAAATCTAACTCCAATCTTGCTTGTTGCTTTGGCCCAAATAACACCCCAAGAGCATTTACTATCTTCTCATAATAAGGAGTGCTATCACTATCAAAATTCATCAACACAACCACCAAAGTATCAACTCCTAGCTTTAATTCTACTGGGATCTCCGCTTCACTGTCCTCCTCTATTGAGACCATTGAAATGACCTAGAACTCAGAACTCTTTTGATTTTATTGACCCACTTGGAATATAACTGCCTCTTCCCCAAACCTGAAAGTGAGTAGGCTCTTTTCCATATCAACTAATGCTCGACCTGTGGCTAAGAAAGGTCTTTCCAAGATGATAGGAGCTACAAAATCAACCTCACAGTCAAGTATAACAAAATCTACAGGAAATATAAATTTGTCTACCTTTACCAGCATATCATACAGTATCCCCACAGGCTTCTTAGCTATTTTGTCTGCCATCAACAACCACATCTTCGTAGGAATAAGGCTCCCCAAACCAAGCTTCCTGAATACAGCAAGAGGCATCAAGTTAATGCTAGCCCCCAAGTCACAAAGTGCTTTAGCAAACTCAAGTTCTCCTATAGTTTATGGTATGGTAAGTGCACTTAGGTCTTCCCGCTTTTGCACTAAAGACTTTGTAGTGATGATACTAAAATGTTGAAAATTTTGAGAAAGGTCTTGACTCACTTTTTGCTTCTTCTTGATTAAATCTTTCATCCATTTGGCATGCCTTGGCATCCTTCAAGGGGATGTTTACTGACAATTTCTTAAGCATTGCCAAGAACTATTCAAATTTACTTTCCTCCTTCCTTTTCTAAAGCCTTTGAAGAAAAGGGGGAAAGGGCCTTGGAAAGGTTTTATATTTCTTGGGTTGCTTTTCCGTGTTATATGCCTTGGTCTCCTCATTCACTCATTTCTTATAGCTTTCATTTTCGACCATTTGCATAGGGGGTTCCACAGTACTTGTGCCACTCCAAATCATCATTGTCATGCAATGCCCTTTATTTTTAGGATTTTGAACTGTATTGCTTACTAAGGTGCCTTTTTGGTATTGGTTCAATTGTGAAGAAACTTGCCCAAATTATTGTTCGAGTTTCTTAATCGCCACCGAGTGAGACTCTATTTTTTTTTTGTTAATACTTGAAATATCCGCTTTCATTCCCTTTAAACTCTCATATTGATGGTCGGCCCTCTTTAATAACTTTTCGAACATCTCTTCGATCCTGGAGTTACTTGACCCGGCATCACGGTTGTGAGGTGGCACATGAGGACCATTCCTGTAGCCCTTTCTTCTTCCCTATTTAGCATCTATCACTCTCTCTCTTTCATAATATCCACTCCAGTTATCTCTATATGCACGTTTGTAGCCCTCTCTTCTTTCCTATTCGGCATCTGGCGCTCTCTCTCTTTCATAATATCCACCTCGGTTGTCTCTATATGTACCATCATGGTTAAAGTTCCAACCTTGATTCCCAGACCCTTCCCTCTAATAATTTGAATTGGACCCTTGGGGGTTGTTCTGAAAATCCGCCGCTTGGTTGCTTACAAAACATGCAGCTTCATCAAAGAATGGATCGTCATAGATGGGAGCCTTCAGACGTTGGTGGGTGACTGCTTTGGAACTTGCTTGGTTTTGCTTTAAAACCAAGTCCATACTTGTGCGAAGTTGAGCAAGTTGCTTCACGATCTCTTTGTTTAATTTTGCTTGCTCATTGTTGGCATTGACCATACAAGAATGCTTAATTGCACCACACTCTCGTTGGCCCCATGCTTTATTGGTTTTAACCACTTGCTCCATCCTTGCAGCTATCAATGTAAAAGATGGGTTAAGGAATATGCCTCCCATGATTATGTCAACACAAACTTGACTATTTTTATCAAGTGTCCGATAGAAAATCTCAACCAAGGCATCATCAACAATTTTGTGATCGGGGACCATCCTCAAGTATTTAGTAAATCTCTCCCATTTAGTGCTAATAGAGTTACCCGATAATTGTTCAAAGTTGTTAATTTGATTTGACCTTCAACTTCTTAGATCTTGGGAAATATCTTTCAAAAATTACACTCTGAAGCTCAGCCTAACTTGTAATAGTGCCCGGAGGAAGCTCAGACAACCACACAGATGCATTCCCAGTCAATGATAGTGGAAATAATCTTAAACCAATGGTGCCAAGAGAAAGATTTTGTGTCTCCATGACACTCTTGCAAACAAACGTCACATTTTGGAGATGACGGTGAGGATCCTCTAAAGGTAGCCTTATGAATAATCCATGGTTTTGGAGCATTTGGAGCAACCCCCTTGATACCGTGAACTTAGTATCTACCGATAAAGGAGGTAGTTCTATTGCACTAGTAACATCTATGGCCATTGGATTCAATCGATACTGATTCTATCTATACGCATTTTTATTGAAGTCCCTAATCTAGCATACCCTGCAAGTAAAATCAAACAACAAAAAGAAAAACAAAAGTAAAATACACGAGACTCTAGAAATCAACACTAGAACTAACTAATAGTGAAATTAAGTCAAAACCTAGCTGTATTCCCTGGCAATGATGCCATAATTTTTGATGATGTTCACACTTCAATAATAAAGCGGTCGCTGTCAGCAATTAACCTAACCAGAGGTTAGGGTCGAATCCACATAGAATACAAGCTTTGACTACAAGACTTCACTATTAATCATTTCAAGCATTCATAACTACAATCTCTAAATGAGGAGAGGGGGGATTTGTGATTCAAAAACAAAATAAAATAAACACTAAACTATAATGTTAAGAAACATGCAATTTTAGGGATAACTTAGGAATTATGTTCCCTATGGTTCGTTGAGTCGATTTCTCTATATAATATAACTACAATTGGAGATTCACATGCTGGATGGTCACTTAGGTTCTTCCAACCCTCTTATGAATGTAAAGGTCAAATTTCACCATGGCGCTTGGTCAGCCACCATGGTGTGCCAACTAACTGTTACCTATTGTCCTAGTCAACCTCCCCTTGGTCAGGCTTGGTTGATTAGATGAGAACATATCAATCAAATTCTACCATTTATTTCTCTTTTCCTATTCGTCACTACCCTGGTCGGGATCATGGCAGTAGGTGGGGTTTTATATTGGCCACTACCAAACAACAACCAATATGAAGGGAATTAGATAATACATGTAAAACCCCAATCATAGAAATGCAATAAGCCTAGTTCATACCAAGTCAACTACCCATGGTTCCCACAACCCTAGGTTGTGGGTGTTTAGCCACTCATAACTAAAGCAAAACCATCAAGAATGCAAATATAAGGCATAGTTGAGAGTTTTACCAAAAGCAATAAAAAGTGTAGACACCATAAGTTGCAAACGCAAAAGCTTGATAGATTGACAATGAATACAAAGCATGATTTGCAATCCCCAAAATGGATTTTTCAAGAGAAAATGATTAACTAAGCTAAAACCCTAAACGATTCTTGAGAGAGTATTCAAAGGCAAATTCTATATTCTAAAATCTGGAATCTCCTAATAAAACCCTAACTAAAGCTATTTATAGTGTTTACAAAATAACCCTAAAAATTACACAGAAAAGACAACTGTTAGCTGGTATGCCTCACAGGTACGACTCGTAGGATGTCCTACGAGTCATAGTTGGGGTCTCATATCAGGTTCTTGGCATTTTGGACTCAACTGGTATGACCTACTTGTATGAGTCATTGCTTGAGCTATGACTTGTATGCTCGTCTCGTAGTCTAGGACTTCAGTTTTTGGTCCAATATTTTGGCTCTCTAATTCTTACTACAAGTCCACCTATATGAGTCGTAGTGCATCTTACGACTCGTAGGATGGCCTCTCAGGGTTGACCTTTATTTAGCAAATTTCTGAGTTATTGGTCTCTATTTCTTCATTAACATACCTTACGACTCTTAGCTTGGGCTACGACTCATAGGTGAGTTCGTATATCCTATGCCTAAGCAAACCTCTGCAATTTTTCTCCAAAATCATGCCAACCTAACTTTTCTGCAAGAATAACACAAAAACATAAAAAGTCGCATTGAGAATTCATAAAATCCCTTGTTTTAGGCATCAAATATGCTGTATTTTGATAGCACATCAGTGAGGAATTATGCCCTAAGGTTCACTAAGCTTTCCAAGTATGCTCTGACACTTGTGGATGATCCTCATGCAAGAATGCACAAGTTCATTTCTGGTATCTCTGACTTGCTTGTAAAAGAATGTCATACATCTATCAGGATATGGACATCTCTAGACTTTTGGTTTATGCTGAAAAAATCAAAGGGGAGAAACTCAAAAGGAGGAGAGTGCATAGTCCTAAGAGGGCCCATTTTGATGGTGGGTTCTCCGGCTCTTAGGGTAGTGGTTTTAGTCGCTTCCAATAGGGTCAAGGTTCAGGTACACAGGTTGCTAATGCTAAGATGCCTCCTTCTAGGACATCGGTTAGTGGTGGTCAGGGATATTCTTTGTGTGGCAAGTGTGGGAAACCTCACATAGGCACTTGTTAGAGAGACTCTGGTGCTTACTTTGGGTGTGGTGATAAGAATCATAAGGTTACAAATTATCCCAAGAACCCTCAGAGAGGTCAAGTTCAGGTGGCTCAAGGTAGGCAAGGCTAACAAAGAGCTCCACTATGTATTGCCACAAGGAACAACAGGTTCTATGCTCTTCATGCACATTAGGATGTTAAAGAGACTCCAGATATTGTGGTTGGTACGTTAAAAATCTTTGATTTTGATACTTATATTTTCCTAGATCTGGGTGCAAACTTGTCTTTTGTGACTCCTCCATTCGTAGTTAAATTTGGTTTGAATCTGGAAATTTTGAGAGATCCTTACTTAGTTTATACTCCCGTGGGTGAATCTGTTATTGCACATAGGGTCTATCATGGTTGTCCTATTTTTGTATTGCATAAGGTATTTTCGTGTGATCATATAGAACTTGAAATGTATGATTTTGATGTAATTCTTGAGATTGATTGGTTGCATGCATCATATGCCTTTATAGAATATAGGACACGAAAGGTCAAGTTCCAACCTCTCGGTGAGCTTGTTCTTGAATGGAAAGGTAGTGACTCCTCTATTAAGGGTTGATTTATTTCCTACCTCAAAGCTCGAATGATGCTCTCCAAGGGGTATATATATCACATTGTGAGGGTTAAGGATGTGGAGTCTTATTACTTACTCTTGAGTCAGTTCCAGTAGTGAATGAGTTTTTGAATATGTTCCTTGAAGACTTACCCAACATTCCTCTTGAAAGGGAAGTAGACTTTATCATAGATCTTCTTCCGAATACTCAACCTATTTCTATGCCCCCTTATTGTATAGCACTGGCTGAGTTAAAGGAGTTGAAGAACTAGTTGAAAGATTTGTTGGAAACGAGTTTTATCAGGTGAAGTATATTTCCATAGGGTGCTTCGGTGTTATTTGTAAGGAAGAAAGATAGATCTCTTCGAATGTATATCGACTATAGGCAATTAAATAAGGTGACCATTAAGAATAAGTATCCATTGCCTAGAAAAGAAGATTTTTTTGATCAACTTCAAGGGGTTACTCACTTTTCAAAGACCGGTGTCTGTTTTGGGTATCATCAGTTAATGGTTAGAGAGTGTGATATCCCTAAGATGGCTTTTCGGACAAGGTATGGGCACTTTGAGTTTGTGGTGATGTCGTTTAGCCTAACTAATGCTCTGGCCATGTTTATAGATCTTATAAATCGGTGTTCAAATAATTCCTTGATAGTTTTATGATTTTCTTCATTGATGATATCCTCATTTATTCCCGGAGTGAGCGAATCATATGGATCATTTGAGGTTGGTTTTGCAACCTTGAGAGAGAAGACGTTGTATGCTAAATTTAGCAAATGTGAGTTTTGGTTGGGTGAAGTTTCTTTTCTGGATCATGTGGTATCTGATAATGGTATAAAGGTTGATCCGAAGAAGACTGAGGTGGTAAATAATTGGCGTAGACCATTGACTCATTCCGACATTAAAAGCTTTCTTAGGTTAGCTAGTTATTATAGAAGGTTTGTTAAGGGGTTCTCATCTATTACATCTCTATTGACTAAGTTGACCCAAAATAAGGCTAAGTTTGTGTGGTTAGATGAGTGTTATAGGAGTTTCCAAACTTTGAAGGATCAACTTACATGGCTCCATTTTTTACTCTACAAAAATAGTTTGGATGGGTTTGTGGTATATTGTGATACCTTTCGAATTAGATTGGGTTGTGTACTTATGTAACATGGTAAGGTGATAGCTTATTCATCAACCTTGAGTTAGCGATGGTGGTTTTTGCTTTGAAAATTTGGAGACACTATTTGTACAGGGTGCATGTTGATGTTTTTACTGATCACACGAGCTTGCAATATGTTATCACTCAAAGGGACCTTAAATTGAGACAAAGGAGATGGTTGGAACTCCTAAAGCACTACAATGTGAGCATTCTATATCGCCCCCAGCAAGGCAAATGTGGTAGTCGTTGCTCTTAGTAAGCTCTCTATGGAAAGTGTGGCTCATATTGAGAGGGGAAGAAGGAGTTGGCAAGGGGTGTTCACCGTTTGTCTATATTAGGTATTAGAGTGGCCATTCCAATGATGGTGGTATACATGTTCTAAGTGAGGTCGAATCCATGATGATTGTTGATGTGAAAGCTAAGCAAGATTTAGATCCATCCTTGGTAGAATTGAAGAAATTGGTTGCCAAAAAGAATATTGTGGCTTTCACCCAAGGGGGAGATAGTGTACTTCGGTATCAAGATTGCTTATGTGTTCTGGATGTGGATAACCTTAAGAAGCTGATCATGACCAAAGCCATAATTCTCATTATTCTATCCACTCGGGGTCTACTAAGATGTATCGAGATTTGAAAGAAATATATTAATGGCATGGTATGAAAGGGGATATAGCCAAGTTTTTATCCAAACACCCAAATTGTCAACAAGTGAATGTGGAGCATCAAAGGCCCGATGAATTAGCTCAAGACATCGAGATTCCTACTTGGAAGTGGGAAGACATAAATATAGACTTTGTGGTTGGATTGCCTCGGACTCGTAAGAAATTTGACACCATTTGGATTATTGTCGAACGAATGACTAAATCAGCTTATTATCTACCAGTTAAGACTATGTTTGGTGCCGAAGATTATGCAAAATTTGTACATTTGAGAGTTAGTAACATTGCATGGAGTGCTTAGGTCTATCATATCAGATTGGGGTACCCAATTTACTTCTCACTTTTAGAGATCATTTCAAAAGGGACTTGGTAGTAAGGTCAAGTTGAGCATTTCCTTTCAATCTCAAAATAATGGGCAACCCGTGAGGGCAATTCAAACCTTGGAGGATATGGTGAAGGCTAAGTCCCTGATATGTGGGGCCTTATGAAATTATTGAGCAGATTGGAAATGTGGTGTATAGGGTGAAGTCACCCCCGGATTTGAGTTCTATTCACCCGGTCTTTCATGTATCTATTTTGAGAAATATGGTTGGTGATCCTAGTACTATTTTACCTTTGGAGGGTATTGAGATGGAAGAGAACTTGTCTTATGAAGAGGGTCTGGTGGAGATTTTGGATAGAAAAGTGAAGCGACTTCATAACAAGGATGTGGCTTCGGTAAAGGTGCTTTGGAGGAACCAACATGTGGAAAGTGCTATATGGGGGGCAGAGTTTGACATGATGAAGTGATATCCTTATCTTTTTCAATCTACTCATGCCTAAGGTATTAGGTTCTTCCTTTTCCAAGTTGGTCCTAAACTTTTCAATCCTTCAGTCTCATGGCATGACATGCTTGCATATGCATTAAAATGATCTTTGATGTTTTGAATGGCTTTATTATGTTTGGCATGAGTTTGATGACTTTGTGGGTTTCAAATAATGAGCTATGCATGGTACCTTCTATTGGGAGTTTGATGTTCCAATTAAAGCCTTTTATGTCTTGTTCTTATATATTCGGGGATGAATACTCCCAAGGGGGAGATGATGTAATGACCCAATTATTATATGACTTTCTTGAGCTTAAATATCTCGATTTCGGGTGTTTTTAGACCAAGGTGTCACTCCCGGAGAGGATACATGGCTCATATAAGGTCACATGGCTCGTATGGCCTCCAGTGAGGTGACACTTGGCCTCAAAAAGTTGGGTGGAACCTTAAACCTGAAGAATTTAACCAAGGCACATTACACTTGAACCTTCATAGTTCGTGTGACACTTCACGACCCGTATAGTGATGCCATGTGGTGGCCTTGGTTGGAAAGCTCACAGTTTTGGGACCAAGTATGATTACACGGCCCTTTACACGAGCTGTGTGGTGTCTCACTAGCCATGAGGATCTCCGTGGGGCTTTCAGAGTGAAAGTATTCTAAATATGGATTCTCCATCTCATAACTTCCACAAAAATTTCCTAAGTATGGGGAGATGGGAGCAACACATGAACCGTGTGGCTTCACATGAGCTATGTGGCTGTCCATGTGGTGAGTGTTGGCAAAAAACTCTATTGTTAAGCCTTGACTCTAGTTTTCCAAATTTCGCGTAAGTGTGGGTTCACGGTGACTCCATACGAACCGTGGAGTGCTACAAGGGCCATGTGGCCTCTAGTGTAGTCATTTCGAGAAATTTTTCCCTCTGATTCATTAATGCCATTTTCATAAATTCAGTTATTTTTATTGGTCTTTTGGTGATTCCTATGCTATTCCATGGTCATGTAAAGACCTAAAATCTATTTCAAATATTCAAAAACTCATTCCTCACATTTTGAACTCTCTCAAAACAACTCTCAAAGGAAGTCTTGTGAATATTCAATTTTAGAGCAAAGGAACAAAACTCTTCTTCAAATTCTTTAGGGTTTTCTTCATTTTTGGTGAAGTTATGTGGGTTTTGATCCTTGGTTACTTACAATCAAGGAGACCCAAACTATTTTCAAGAAATCTACATGAATTTTGCTTACTTTAATTTGGGTTTTACATATTATGATTCCTTAAGTTCCAATATTGAATGAGTTATGTGTATCTATTGATTTTAAGATGACTTAAGTTTTGGAATATTAAATTTCATTATTTTTATGAATCTATGATTATGCATGTCCCGTTTAAAAGCTTGTTCGACCATGGGTAGTTTATATATGATTTTAAATGTGGATTTAATTATTAATTTATTTCAATTTCATATTATCTATTGATTTTAGATTGAACCTTAATTACCCTTGCCATTCTCACATTATTCATAGGATATGCATCTATGTTCATGAGAATTCATGGAAATTACGAAATGGGTTAAGCCCAATTATGTTCTACAATATGATTTTGATAAGATATTGGTTATGATAAGAATGTGATCACATATATATCTATTGATTATGGCTCTTTGAGCATCTTGGGTGCTTACACCATCTTGTATATGGATGGGCTATTCCTACAAATGAGTATTATGACTATGAACTATGATTTTGGCATTTGAGCCTAAATATGGATTATTATGAATGGTATTTGACTTTTAAGAATAAGGATGCATTGAAATAGTTTTGGAAATGAATATTGTCTCTTGAAGTGTGTGTGTGTATATATATATATATATAAGTATATGTATTCTTGTGGAATGACAACTTAGCACTGATGGATTGAGTGTTCCCTCTCTTTCCTTGAACTATGTGCCTAGCATAGGTTTTTCCTTTCCAAAATGGGTGTTATTCCTGTAAGGAAAGATGCCTCTAAAATGGGTGTTGTTCCCGTAAGGAAAAGACATGATATGATATGATTTGATATGCTATATGTGAAAATCCTATCCGAAATGGGTGTTGTTCCCATAAGGAAGGTTGCTTCTTACAAAATTGGTGTTGTTCCTATAAGATAAAGTATGGTTTACCTTTGGCAAGTAGACCACCTCTTTACCGATGAGGGGATTTCATCAGGATTCCAAGTAATAACTCGCTTGGTCTTAGTCATATCTGTTAAGGTCATATCCCCACTATATAAGAGCATCATTGGTTTCATGACATATTGTTATATGATGTTCCTTGTTATATATATTTCTTTCAATAATATGTGCCCTTGTCATCTAACATTGAAATACAGGTTTTGGAAAGTTTCATGCATTGCATCCCACATACTTAGTACATTCAAATATACTAACACAAACTTTCATTTTTTATGTATTTTAGGGTGAGCTTGGGGAATATCTTGGCCACTAACCCATCTATGTAGAGGCATTATTGGACACCTTGTAAACTTCCTTACGTTATATGTTATGTGTTATGGTCAAAGTGTCACGATCCAAGCCTAGGGCCTAGACGTAACACAGCGAATGGGGAGCCTGAAAGAACCCCAAACAAGCCTCTCAACTTATCATTACACATCATCGATCACGAAAGAATGTAAAAGACATAAAATGATACTAAGGGGGCAAAGGGGGCTAAGGGTAGCTTGCAAATCAACATCATCAAGAGACAAGGAGTCAAAGCTCATACCATAGATACATAACTTGTCCAATAAACACCTCTAAAAATGCATAGATAGAGAGGGGCGAAGAAAAGTAACCGGGCTCACCCTCATAGTCAAAATAGAACATAAGATAGTGTCCCAATACATAGATAATAGCAATCATAGACTAAGGTCCCCGAAATGAAGGACTCACCAACTAGCTTTGAGTAGAACAGATCAAGCCATTTGTAGGAGGAGGATGATCAACTTGAGCACCGGTCTCTACATGGTGATACCATGTCGGCAAGAGTATGAGTTACTACATTTGAATGTACTAAATATGTGGAATGCAATGCAACAAGAAATAGACTTTATGATCAAAATGCATAACAATAGGCAATGGGCATATTATAGGAAGATGGCATGTATGAACAATGCGTAAGTAAAACATGCTTAAATAACTCGTGCTCATATAAAGTATCATATGTGAAGAATAGAACAAGCTAAATTTCCAAGGTGTAAACCCTTTAAGGTTAGTAATGATTTCGCCCTATCACTTAAGTGGTGAAATACTAACCCTTCACTCGGTTGGTGATAATGCTGCCCCATCACCTAGGTGGACCTTGAGGTTAGTGATGACGCCGCCCCATCACTTAGGTCGTGAAGTACTAACCCTTCACTCTGTTGGTGATAATGCAGCCCCATCACCTAGGTGGAGAAGTACTAACCCTTCCTCGATTGGTGATAGTGCCGCCCCATCACCTAGGTGGAGAAATACTAACCCTTCCCTCGATTGATAAGTACAAACCCCTATCTCGATTAGTGATGATGGCGCCCATCACTAGGTGGAGAAGTACTAACCATTCCCTCGGTTAATGGGTACAAACCCCCATCTTGGTTATTTGGGTTCTAGGACCCCCCTCTGATTGGGCATGGTCTAATGCAACAATTTATATAGGATTTACCATGAATATAAGCTCATTTAATCATCATAACATCAATTATATCATATCTCATGCTTTGGACCTTCATCTCCTTAAGAAACCACATCCGGACATTTTATCAAACACCTTGGGGTGTGTAATGGGGGTAAAAGACTATGCAATTTAGAGAAGAAATCATGCAAGAAAATCTGTTGTAAAACTATCAATCAACCCTTTCCAACACCCCCAAGACATTCACATCAAAACCCCTTATCAAATCCAACATTAGATCCAAGATTTAGAGCTCAAAACATACTAAACAACCAAACTTTCATGAACTAAAATCATTGTGCAGTAAATTTCTCAATGTACAAGACTCACATGTGAAATCAACTTTAAATCATGCAATATTAGTAAAAAGATGATTTAGGCACCATAGGCAGAAGGACCCAATGGTTCAACACCACATACCTTGACATTGGAGAACCTTTCAAGAAGATTGGAAATGGAGACTTGAAGCTTGAATGAGATCCTTAAGATTGGTCTTGAGTTTGGGACTTGAATTTAGGAGCAAATATTTGGCTTAGTGGCTTGGTGGGTATTGGGGAATGTTTAGGGTGATATGAGGGTAAAGCTAAGTATAGGTAAAAACACGTTTGGGAAAACTTAGGCCCAAAACTTAGAAAAATCAAGATGGACTAATGAAGATAGTGCATGAAATACACCTCTCTGCGTCGCATGGATTTCATCAGGATTCCAAGTAATAACTCGCTTGGTCTTAGTCATATCTGTGAAAACAAGATTTCGGGCTCTTCTGAGGCACGTTTTTAGGCACTTTTTGGGATCGTTTCAATATCTCCCAAAGGCACTTTTTGGGATCATTTCAATATCTCCCAAAGGCACTTTTTGGGGTCATTTCAAGGGGAACATTCATCCCCGAATGCAGAGGAAATGTACAAGATAAGAATAATCATGAACAAATCAGCTCCCAACATGGATGCAACATTACATTTAAACATCACTTTAAAAATCTCAACATAGGTGTAAAATCATCATAATTTTCCCACTTAAACATGAATGCACATGAATGATATAGGGGCTGACATATAAGACTTGATATCACATAGGGGACTTAGAATTAGTACCTTAATCTTGAGTGGAGTGGAAAAGATAAGGATACCGCTTTTGTATATCCGCTTCGGTCTTCCAAATAGCACTTTCGACTTGTTGGTTCCTCTAAAGGAGCTTAACGGATGCCACCTCCTTGTTCCTCAATCTCTTTACTTGCCTATCCAAGATCTGACCGGAGCCTCCTCATAAGTCAAGTTATTCTCAACAACACCCACAACATCAAGAGGCACAATGGCATTAGGATCACCGATACATTTTCTCAACATAGAGACATGGAACACCGAATGAATCAAATTCATTTCACTAGGCAACTTCAACTCATAAGCTACCTTGCCAATCCTCTTTACCACCTCATAAGGGCCAACATACCTTGGACTCAATTTCCCCTTTATACCAAAATGGACCACTCCTTTCATTGGAGAAACCTTCAAGTACACCCAATCATCCAGTTGGAATTCTAGGTCTCTTCTTCTCACATCGGCGTAGGATTTTTGACAACTTTGGGCTGTTCTCAATCTTTCCCTAATCATATTAAACTTCTCAAGAGCCTCCATAACTAGATCCTGTCCCAACAAATCCACCTCTCTAACCTCAAATCAACCCACCAGTGATCTACAACATCTACCATAAAGAGCCTCAAAAGGAGCCATACTAATGCTAGAGTGATAGCTATTGTTGTAGGCAAACTCTATCAATGAAAGGTGGTCATCCCAACTACCTTTAAACTCCAAGACACAAGCCCTAAGAATATCCTCAAGTGTTTAAATTATCCTTTCGGCTTGACCATCCATTTGAGGGTGGAAGGCCGTACTAAGGTGAACTTTAGTACCAAGACCTCTTTGAAAAGACCTCCAAAAATATGAAGTGAATTATGCACCCCGATCCAATATGATGATAAAGTAACCCCATGTAACCTCACTAACTCATGGATATACAACTTTGCATAATCTTCAACCCTATATGTAGTCTTAACCGGTAGAAAGTGAGCCAATTTCGTCATCCTATCAACCACCACCCATATGAATAAAAACCTTTTCTAGTCTTGGGCAACCCAACCACAAAATCGATATTAATCACCTCCCACTTCCAAGTGGGAATCTCTATGCCTTGGGTTAGGCCACCCCTTTGATGCTCAGCTTTGACTTATTGACAACTATGGCAATAGGAAATGAATTTGGCAATGTCCCTCTTCATGCCTCCCCTCCAATACACATCTCTCAAATCTCTATACATCTTAGTTTTGACTTGTTGACAACTATGGCAACCAGAAACAAATTTAGCAATGTCCCTCTTCATGCCTCCCCACTAATACACATCCCTTAAATCTCTATACATTTTGGTGGAACCGGGTTGGATATAATAAGAAGAGTTATGGGCCTCATCAAGGATTCTCTCTCAAACCATCAATACATGACACCCATAACCTACCTTGGTATCTAAGGGCCCCATCTCCCCCTTGGGAGAAAACAGCTATTTTGCCCTCTTTCACCAAGGCATTTAATTCAAGCAAGGAGGAGTTTAGATCTTGTTTTGCTATCACCTCATCAACCAAAGAAGATTTAGAACCATCAACAACAACAACACCATTACCCACATCTTACAACCTCATCCCCAATCTAGCCAATCTATGCATCTCCCTAGCCATTTCCCTATCACCCCCATCCACATGAGCTAGGCTACCCATAACATTAGCACACAACCTAAACCAACTCGAGATGTATCACATTATACAACAAAACCCTCAAGCCCATCTGGTAGTGACAATATAGGAGCGGACACAAGATGACCCAAGAATGCAACCTCTTTCAACCAAAACTCATACTTATCATATTTAGCATACAATCTCTCCTCCCTCAATCTTTGCAACAGAACCCTCAAATGGCCCATATGCTCCTCCATACTATGTGAATAGATCAAAATATCATCAATGAAGACCACAACAAAGGAATCAATATAGGGTTTGAAGACCCTATTCATTAGGTCCATGAAGATGGCCAGTGTATTAGTCAACCCAAAGGACAACACCACAAATTCATAGTGCCCATATCTAGTCCAGAAGGTCGTCTTGGGAATATCACACTCCCTTACCCTCACTTAATGGTACCCGAACCGAAGATCAATCTTAGACAAAAAGCTAACACCTTGCAATTGGTCAAACAAGTCATCAATTCTCGGAAGAGGATACCTATTCTTTATAGTGACCCATTAAGTTATCGATAATCAATGCATATTCAAAGTGATCCATCCTTCTTTTTCACAAACAACACTGGAGCACCCCAACGTGATTGACTAGGTCTGATAAATCCCTTTTTCAACAAATCTTTCAATTGTTCCTTGAACTCCTTTAACTCCGCCGGGGCCATATGATAAGGGGGAATAGAGATAGGTTGAGTATCAGGAAGAAGATCTATGCCAAAGTCTATCTCCCTTTCGGGAGGGACGCTGGGAAGGTCATTCGGGAAGACATCAAGAAACTCATTTACAATGGGGAGCAACTCAAGGGAAGGGACCTTGGACCCCACATCTTTAACCCTCACAAGATGATACGAACACCCTCTAAAAATCAACTTATGGGCTTTAATGCATAAAATGAATCTACCCTTGACCACGATATCCTAACTTTCCCACTCAAGGATGAGTTCATTTGGAAATTGAAACTTGACTCTACGGGTTCTACAATCAATAGAAGCATAATATGTATGCAACCAATCCATCCTAAGAATAAAAGAAAAATCAACCATATCTAATTCAATAAGATCACAAGGTAAAATTTTATGCAAGATGTAAACTGGATAATTTCTATACACCTTCCTAGCAATAATACATGCACCAATAGGAGTAGACACTTTATATGACTCATGCAATAGCTCCGACTCAACAAGGAAATTTCAGCAACAAAGGGGGTGACAAAGGAAAGGGTGGCACCCGAATCAATCAAAGCATATACATTAATATCAAAGATTTTCAACATACTAATAACAACATCAAGGACCTCGCCAACCCTTTGCCTCCCATGTAGAGCATAAAATCGATTGTGCCTTGGGGCACCACCTTGAGGACCACCTCTACCCAATAGAACCACATTAGCACTCCTGACCTTGCCACGGTTTCTTGAATAATCTACCTTCTTGTGACCTAGCTCCCCACAACCAAAGTATGCATTAGAACCCTTCAAACATAAGCCATTATGACTCTGTCCACATCTAGGACACATATCATTAGGAGCCACACCACTAATACCTTAAGGCCTAGGGAAGTCATTGGCAAACTTCCTATTAGTAGCATGAGGAGGCCCTTGGTCTTGATGAAATCTAGTACTCTTTTGGAACTTGCCCTCAAAACGGGCCCTCTTGGCCTCATGGCTCTGCCTCTTTCTCAACTTTTCATCCTCCATTTGCTCGGCATATGTCATCAACCGAGACAAGTCCATGTCACCAATAAGCATAGCAGACCGGCATTCCTCACTTACCAAGTCGGAGACCCCCATAACAAACTTATTCATCCTTGACCTAGGATCAGCCACCAAGTGAGGAGCATACTATAAAAGTTGATTAAATTTGAGGGCATACTCCTTCACACTGATAGCACCTTGCTTCAAGTTCATAAACACTACTAACTTTGGTTCCCTAAGCTCAAGAGGGAAAAACCGACTAAGGAAGGCAAATTTGAATTCCTCCCCAAACACCACATTACTAACCCCTTTCTCACCCTTCCACTACTCATACCAAATATGGGTTACCCCTTTGAGTTAGTACATTGCCAACTTTGCCTTTTCATTTGGCCCAACACCCATGATGTTCAAGATTTTATAGACCTCATCAATGAACACTTGTGTGTCTTTATCCACCTTTGACCCATGGAAAATTGGAGGATTCATCCTTATAAAGGGGTAATCAACGTACTCCGATAAGTAGGGGGGAATCTTTGGCTCTATCGAACATACAGGAAATTGGAGGATTTTGCCAATCTGCTATCCAAAAGAAAAGGGAATGGCTTGGCTATCCCACCTAGCCAAGCCTGAGCAACACTTTACAACCGAAGAGAACATGACACTATTAGTCATAGGCTATCGCTCATTCCTGATAGCTGCATCTTTGCTCATTCCCTGTTCCATTAAAGAACTCAGTCAATCTAATCAGGGTATAGTTTCTTAGATAATAGCCTCATTAAGGGCCAGACGTTAATTTCAAGCTACAGGATTGGATGTCTATCTATCTCACCACACTCCCCTACTCTTATAAAGGCTGGCGGAAAAAATGCTCTGCTCATCTTTCTTACAGCTCATTAATGATATTAGGTTGGTGTGAAGTGTACCACATGTCTAGCCTATGCTTTGCAAGCCTACATATGGTACAAGATTGAAAAGAATACAAGCTTCTACTTAGACAAAAAAGGTGAGCGCATAGCGCGAAAGGTTGCTTTACTAAGTAAGATAAGGGGAGAAGCAAAAACATAGCAGCTGCACGACGGATCTACAGGTCGAGCCGGGGCTCTATACTCTTTCTTTCTATGTGGGATGATACCAGGGAGAAAGGGGAATGTGTCGAGGCAGCGAGCAAGAAAACTATATTTTGGCTTTTCCCTTTATGAGATGAGCCTAGACCGCGAAGATAGCCCACCACTAGAGCTTGCTTTGCTATCGCTCAGCTCAATCCAACCTGTCTTCTTCCCACTATAGTGAAAGATCTTTCACTTCACCATAGCAGGAACCTCACTAGCCTTACCCTAGCTCCCGAGGTGTTAGTATGAGGGGCTTTGGCCCCTTGTTGGGCTTGGTTGGCCACCACTTGGGCAAGCATAGTAAGAGCATCCTCGAGCTCACCATTGGTAAGTTGCTCCTAGGGAGTTTGAGCCTATCTTCCTCTAGTGTTTGGCATGATCTAGCATGTCAAAGAGCAATCGTTAGGGCGAAAAACTCACTAAAACTCTATAGCACGACATAGAATATGAAGAAGGGAAACATTTCCTAAAATACCTCATAGCCTCCTATTCATAGTCATGGCGCGCTTCACNTGTCCAACGAACACCTCTAAATATATGGATAGAGCAGGGTCTAAGACAAAGTAATCAGACTCACCCTCATAGTCAAAATAGAACATAAGATAGTGTCCCAATACATAGATAATAGCAATCATAAACTAAGGTCCCCAAAATGGAGGACTTACCAACTAGCTTTGAGTAGAATTGATCTAGCCACATGGAAGAGGAGGATGATGATCAACTTGAGCACTGGTCCCTACATGGTGATATCATGTTGGCAAGAGTATGCTTTAGTACGTTTAAATATGCTAAGTATGTGGGATGCAATACAACAAGCAATAGACATCATGATCAAAATAATAACAATAGGCAATGGGCATTTTATAGCAAGATGGCATGTATGAACAATGCGTAAGTAAAATAAGCTTAAATAACTCATGATGCTCATATAAAGTATCATATGTGAATAATAGACCAAGATAGATTTCCAAGGTATAAATCCCTTGAGTTTAGCGATGATGCCGCCCCATCACTTAGGTGGTGAAGTACTAACCCTTCACTCGCTTGGTGATAATGCCACCCCATCACCTAGGTGGAGAAGTACTAATTCATCCCTAGGTTCTACCCCATCACCTAGGTGGAGAAGTACTAATGCTTCCCTCAGTTGATGAGTACAAACCCCAATCTCAGTTAGTGATGATGCCTCCCCATCACTAGGTGGAGAAGTACTAACCCTTACCTCAGTTAATGGGTACAAACCCCCCATCTCGGTTATCCGGGTTCTAGGATCCCCCGGATAGGGCATGGTCTAATGCAACACTTTATATAGGATTTACCATGAATATAAGCTCATTTCATCATTAGAACATCAATCATATCATATCCCATATGTTGGACCTTCATCTTCTTAAGAAACCACAACCGGACATTTTATCAAACACCTTGGGGGTGTGTAATAGGGGTAAAAGACCATGCAATTTAGAGAAGAAATCATGCAAGAAAATTTGTTGTAAAACCATCAATCAACACTTTGCAACACCCCCAAGACATTCATATCAAA
>DF362911.1:71892-95160 GCA_000787875.1 Solanum virginianum
TTTGGGACTTGAATTTAGGAGCAAATATTTGGCTAAGTGTCTTGGTGAGTAGTGGGGAATGTTTAGGGTGATATGTGGGTGAAATAAGGCTAAGTATAGGTAGAAATATGTTTGGGAAAACTTAGGCCCAACACTTAGAAAAATCAGGATGGACTAAAGAAGACAGTGCATGAAATACACCTCTCCACATCGTGGAGTAGACGTAGAGGTTCATTAGAAATTGTACCAAGTGCAAATTTCATAATTCGATTTCTTTGCTTTAAATTCGAGGTTATACCATTATCACAACAATATGGACCCCCTAAACAAGAATATAAAGTCAAATTTTCAAAATAATAAATGAATTTTTAGATATATGGAAAATAAAATTTTGGGCGCTTTTGAGGCACGTTTTTAGACACTTTTTGGGGTCGTTTCATAAGGTCTATGTTATGAATTGGCTACCTTTGTCTATCATTATGTGAGTTGGTTATGCGATTTATGCTTTGGTTATATGTTGTGATGGAAGGATCCTAAGTCCCAAATTGCCCCTATAGCGTGAGGCATACTTACTCACCCCTTAATCATTATGTGCTATGTGTTATGTGAATTCATGTTAATCCCTCTCCTCAAATTCCCCCATATCGTGAGTCGTACTTTATCCGCCCTTAGAACTATGTGTTTACCTTTGTACATGCTTTCAAACTGATGATGAGAGTTTTGGTATCTTGAGGTTTGTTTGGGGACCCTTCAGTTACTATTCATCGTGTCATACCTAGACCCCAGGTCCGGGTCATGATAAACACTTTCTCAAGCTCATCAATGTAGTTCTCTGGGTCCTCATATAGGTGTAAACCCTGTGAACTCAGGCGGGTTCATCCTCAAGAACTCACAGACCCTAGATGTAGTTAGAGCATCCTGTCTACCCTCTCCTTGTCTAGCAGGAGGTGTTGTCACAGCCTGGGCTAAAGTTTGGATAGCCTAGCGAAGCTCAGCATTCGAGACTTCAGCTTGTGGGGTCTGCTCAGCAGGGATAGCTAGGCCTATGGGTTCATCATGGTCTTGGGGCTCAGGTTGGTTAGCATTCTATCTAGCAGAACACCCTCTTCCTTTAACAACTCTTCTTGGAGGCATGACCACAACACTATAATGCATAGAACACGAATTAGAAGAGAGTTTTCATAGAGTGTAACTCACGAATTGGAATAAGAAAGAAGTGTAATAGTTCCTAATGTCTTATAGCCTCCTGTTTATGAAGTGTGGTGCACAACACACCTATAAATAAGACTCTACTAGACATGACTTCAAAGACACCCTAGGACACTTGAACTATATGCTATGATACCAAGTTTTTCACCCCCGAGAGGGTTCCCTAGACGTGACCGACACTCAGAGACTATTGCTAGTCCTTAAGCGAACCACTTAGCCTCATCTCATTCATTTAATAAACTCTATCAATCAGCAGAAGACTAGAAAGAGTAATTGGCAATCTATGTCTCAAAATAATGTAAATAAAATGAATAGTAGAAAGGAAACTAGCTCAATAAGTCTCAACATCAATACTCAACTCAAGTTATGAAGCCTCTATCACTATCAATTGGTGTCAATGACAAACCCATGGCTATATCAAAATAGCTACTTCAAAATAAAATAAAGTTATCTTAAAGTCTAACTCTAATAAGCAAGATGAAATAAATAATGAT
This sequence comes from Solanum virginianum, assembly GCA_000787875.1. Classification (NCBI taxonomy): domain Eukaryota; kingdom Viridiplantae; phylum Streptophyta; class Magnoliopsida; order Solanales; family Solanaceae; genus Solanum; species Solanum virginianum. The sequence goes on from DF362911.1 coordinate 73,575, forward strand.
CCTCTGGAGTAAAAGAGGCTCACCAACTCAATTGAAATGCTCAGATCCTCAATGATTCACTTGTTCATGATCTCTAGTACCTGCCTCTGCATCATAAAATGATGCAGCCCAAAAGGGGACATCACTACATGGAATGTACTTGTGTGTAAAAATGGTTGAATGAAATAGAAATAGGTAGAATAATATTGAAACAACATCAACTCAAAGTACTACTCAAACAGAATGTTAAATGTCTATCTAAAGCAAGAATAAAGAGTAGATAAGTGGCCCATCAACCAATCAAGCCTCATCAGTCAACTCAACCCAACTCAACTCAATTCAATTAGACTCAGAGTACTATCTGTGAGGGACCTATTTGGGAGTTTCTCTTATCCGACAATAATCACTTATGAGCCAGTGATTGTACAATAATCTTGATGATATTGCCACCACCGTTCTGTACCTGCCAGGTAAGGAATGCCTAGGATCCACAATGGATCTAAACAATTAACCTATTAAGTCCTATTATTTCAGGACAATAAGGTGAGGACTTGTCCGACTCTAACGAAACTTAATCCATATGATGTGAACTTGTCTGACTCTAATGGAACTTAGTCCTCAAGGTGAGAACTTGTCCGACTCTAACAAACTTAGTCCACTCCCACTTTACGACGTAGTTAATGAGTGTGAATTGTACTTGCTCGTACTCTTACTTATTTCGGTGCTTGATACTCCTCCCAAGACTCAATGCTCATAATATTCTCCATTTCAATTAATCTCTTAGAGACTTTGATCATCTCATTAACTCAAACTCAATTGGTCCCTTCGGCCTATTATCTCAATTATCTCATCAACTCACTTCTCATTTAAGAACTCAACGACTCCGATTAATAATAAGGAAGAAGTCAATTACACAAAACTCTAGAATTCAATTATGGATACTCGTAGGATCATCATGTTTAATTAACTCAACCTCATACTCACATCAAAATTACTATCAACATACTCAAGTCAAGGCTCTAGACTCCATTCCTATGTTCATTATGCATGTTTTCACAATTTAACATATAGGATTGTACAGTAATTCATGTAAAATATATAATTCAAGAAATCAAGTATATGATGATCATCAACATATGAAAATACATGTAATAAATATAATTTTCAAGAAGTATTACAAGAAATATGTATAGGGACTCATGGACTTTCAACTCCTCTATTACCATTTATGGGGCACATGGAAGAATAATCTCATGCTTTCGTTTAACCTTACATATCTGCTGTGAAGCTTTTGACAATCAATCCTCGAAGAACTCTCCTCAAACTCCTCAAATTTGTGCTCCTCTTCTCTTCTCTTCTCTTTAGTCCTAGTCTTCTTCAAGAACTTAGAATGACTTAGGAATGGGGTTAAAAAACCCTTTTTATGCTCAAAATAACTCATTTAGATCGTGTTTAAAGTTTAGGAGGGGATGGAAAAAGTTTGGAATGCCTCCCACAAAATAAAAGAAAATGTTCACCTCGGAAACATGCGGACCCTATCAATTTGGGGTGTTTTTCGTCGAAAATTCTCCAGACGAGTTTTCTAATCTGGTAGAAAATTTTTGGGACAAAATTAAGTGTCGGTCCACGATAGGTGCGCATCGCACACCTGTCGCGTACCCTCACTGGAATTCGATTTCGCAATGAAAAATTATCTTTTGATCCGGTTGATCTAAAAATCATCAGAGACCACTTTCCCACTTGATTGCATATTCGGCCTCGGATTTGCCATCGGAGCATGGGAATACGCGTTATGCACATATCTCTACTCTAAGAGTATTTTGGTAATTTTACCGGGCATTACATACTCTTACAATAATTTTGATTTTGTTCAATAAATTAATAATTTGTATGCTATTTCAAGTCATTAATTTATAACACTAAATATTTTTATATCTATTTTTATACTGAGTTTTTTTCTTAAATTCAAGTGGCTTGACATAGATATACATTAATATGTTTTTTTTGGTTACCGGTTTTGTCGTTTTTTACTTTTTGATCAGCTGGTAATTTTTTCAAATTTTTTATGTTTTAAATACTTTTGTTTTCATCTTAAATAATTTGACATTATATTCATTAATTAATTTTTTAGTTAACTGTTTTTGCTTTTTGGTCATTGGAATTTTTTTTCATTTAAATGGTTTATTTAATATTTTATTATTCTTTTTATTTTTGATCAATCATTGTTTTAATTTTTATATTTAAAATAGTTATTTTTTAATTATATTTTAAAGAGCCTTAATTTACAACAGCCAAGTGACTTGATATTAGGTTTGTTGGAGCTGTTCATGATTTTTAAATATGAATTTAATTGACATTATTTTAATATAATATAAATTTAAAAATTTCCAACTTTCACGTTTGATGGAGTTCCATAATTTGTAGCTAGTTTGTTGTTAATTATTATGTATAGTACTTCTTATGTATAAATATTTAATAAATAATAAAATGTTTTTAATTAAGAATTATTATGGTTTATTATAATTTTTAAATATATAACATAGTGTTATGAGTTGTGTGCCTGTAGCATTTCAATAAATATTTTAAAATATGAAGAGATATCTATTAGATCTTACATACATACACCTTATTAGATCTTCTTACAGATAACTAACATGCTTGTCACATATTTTTTTAACACAATAATTCAAAAAAATATTTAAGCAATTGACTAAAACTTGTAACAATTTTTTTTTTAGAATTTATGTATTTATAAAATTCTTTTTTCAAATATATTAGTTAAATAAGGTGTAGTATTAACGATTTTTGATAGCAATATTTATGTATTTGTACACATAAACTCTGTTGAAGTTCATTATCATATATTTTAGACTAGATAATGAAAGAAAAAAAGAAAAATTAATTTTTTCTATATTCCACATCCCAACAGATAGATATAAATTACTTGTGTTTTTATCTATAGGCTAATGACATATATATGGAGTAGTTGAAGTTCAAAGGGGTCCAAAAGTTAGAAGAATATTTTTTCAAAAATAGATAAGGGCACAAAAACACTACAAACAAAAACATAGAAGAAAAATTTATATTTTACTTTAGAAAGTTAGTTTTTTTTTTGGTCTAATTCAAAAGTTTGAATTAGATTTGATTTGTTTTGATATTTATTTTGTTTAAAAAAATTAATCACATAGTTGCAATTTGAAGTTTGTTTTTCAATCAAAGATTTATATGAGATTTGAGTTGATTTGATTAACACTATAAATAAAATAAAAAAAATAAAAACTAAAATGAAATAGAATATATGTGATCACAAAATTGGCTTGAGGAAGTACACAATTATCACATTGATATATTCAAAATATTTCAATTGGATTATCAAAAAAGCTAATCAAATTCACCAACATTATAGTCATTCTAGACATAACATTGAAACACACCTTACTATTGAGGATATGAACAGATTTATTCGCATGCAAAAGTTGCATCTTCTATCATCCAAAGACTCTTAATATTCATATCTTATACATGTTTTTGTTACTTCTGAATTCTGATTTAGATTTCATTATACAATTGTTTTCATGTTATTTGTGTAATGACCCCAAAAAGTGATCGAAAATATGCCTCGAAAGTGCTTGAAATCGTAATTTCTATATATCTCAAAATTCGTGCATGATATTGAAAATTCGACTTCATATTCTTGTTCAGGGGGTCATTTTGAGTGAAAAATGGGTCTAACACCAATTTAAGAGCAAACGATTAGGAATTTTGATTTTCCAAGTGACGATTTTCAGAGAGCTTTTCGCACCCATGGCACGATGCGCCAAGGGCATGCAGATGAAGAAACTCTATTCTTGCGTCCTGTCCGCGACGCGGACATGTATATTTTTCTATCTAGTTATTTTTCTTCCAGTCCAAGACTTTAAAGTCTTGGGCCTAAGTGTCCCCAAACGTAAAAATACCCATACTTAGTCATTTTTCACCCTTATATCATTCTAAACATTTTCCAATATTCATTCAAACTCTTAGCCAATTATTTTACTCCCAAACTCAAGTCTCAAAACCATTTTCGGATTCATAATTATTGCACTCATGCTTCAAGTCTTCATCTTCAATCTTTATCAAATTCATCTCCAAAGCTAAGGTATGTGGGTTTCTTTCATGAGTTCCTTTCACCCATGATGCCTAATCCTCCTTTTACCCTAATTTGCATGATTTAAAGATGATTTACTCATGGATCTTATTTATTATGAAAATCACTACACACTATATTGGGCTTATGAAATTGTGACTGTTTTACTATGTTTTGAGCTATGAATCAAAGATCTAGTGTAAGATTTGATGAAGAGTTTTGATGCATATTGCTTGAGGGTGTTACCAAGTATCTATTGAAGGTTTTACATTAAATTTTCTGGCATAATTTCACTCTTTAATTGCATAGTTTTACACTAGCACTACACACCCTCTAAGTGTTTGATAAAATGTCCAGTTATGGGTTCTTGAGGAATTGAAGGGTCTATGCATGCCTTGTGAGTTGACTGACTTTATAATGATGAAATGATGATGATGAAATGATGATGAAATGATGAGGAAAGGGAATGTATGTATATGATGATGGAATATATATACCAAGCCTAACTCGAAGGGTTGTAGGCTCCGGTAACCTTGTTGAGGGATTAGTACCTCGATCTCCTAATTTGGGGGGTGGTAGGCCTGGGTAACCTTGTTGGGGGCTTGTACCCATCAACCTTGTTGGGGGTTTGTACTCAACACCCCGTTGGGGGGGGGGGTTTGTACTCCATCAATTCGTTGGGGGGTTCGTACTCCATCAATCTCGTTGGGGGGTTTGTACTCCATCAACCTCATGAAGGAATTTGTACCTCATGCTCCTATCCAGGGGGGCTGGTAGGCCTTGTCTTGCACTATAATGGTCACTCCTTACACTCGTATTATGTTCTATATAAGCATATTTTACTTCAAGCATCATTTATACATGTCATATTTTAGTATGCTATCTATTGCTTATGATTATGTATTTTGCTTATAATACTTATCACTTGTTGCATTGCATCCTATATACTTAGTACATTCAAATATACTAACGCATACTCTATGTGTACACGATGTCACCATGTAGGAACCGGTGCACCGCTTGATCATCCTCCCCTTCCACGTGGCTAGTTCGATTGTCCTACAAGATTGTTGGTGAGTCCTCCAGTTTGGGGACGTTACTTATGAACTCTTACTATGTATTTTGATTATATTTCTTTTGGTTATGTACTGACTATGAGGATGAGTCTGGTTGCTTGCCTTGGCCGCTGCTCTTAACTATGTAGTGGAGGTGTTATTGGACATGTTATGTATCTATGTTATGAGTCTTGACTCTCTTGTATCTTGATGTTATGATATGATGGTTTATCCTTAGCCCTAAATTCCTTATGCTTATTTCTCAATATCATTTTAATTGCTTCTGTGACCAAGAATGTGTAATGATATGCTATGAGACTTGTTTGGGGTTCGTTCGGGTTCCCCATTCGCCGATCATATCTAGGCCCTAGGCTTGGGTGATGACAAAGATGGTATTAGAGAACTAGGTTGTTAGATCCTCGAAATTCAACACACCACACTGATTAGAGTCCTACTCATGGTTATGTTGTGCACCATAACTATATGTAGGAGGCTATGAGACGCTATGGGAATTGTTTCCCTCCTTCATGTTCTAAGTCGTGCTATAGAGTTTAAGTAAGCTTTCCTCCCCTAACTTTTGTTCTTTGCCATGCTAGATCATGCCTACCCCGAGAGGGACACGAAACTGCATGCCCAATGAAAAATCGGCCAATAAAGAGCTTAGGGATGCTCTCACCTTGCTTGCACAAGTGGTGGCTAATCAAGACAACCAAGGGGCTTCATGCTCCTACACTGGCCTCTCCAGTGAAAGACTTCATGAGAATGAATCCATCGAAATTCTATGGGTCAAAGGTGAGTGAGGATCCTCAAGAATTCATTGATGAGGTTTATAAGATTTTGCTATTATGAGTGTGAGGCCGGACCATAAGGCGGAGTTGGCGACTTACCAACTCAAAGGGTTAGCACAAATATGGTATAACCAATTGAGGGAGGAAAAGGGTATCAATTATATGGTGATTTAGGAGGAGTTCAAGGTGGCCTTCCTTAATCGGTTCTTCCCCCTTGAACTTAGGGATGCTAAGTTGGTGGAATTTATGAATTTAAGACAAGGATCCATGAGTGTGAGGGAGTACGCCCTCAAGTTCACCCAACTTTCAAAGTTTTCTCCTCACTTGATTGCCGACCCAAGGTCAAGAATGAACAAATTTGTTATGGGTGTCTCCGACTTGGTTAGTGAAGCATCCCAGTCCTCCATGTTGATTAGTGATGTGGACTTGTCGCGTTTGATGACCTATGCCAAACAAATGGAAGAGGAGAAATTAAGGAAGAAAAGGGGTCATGAGGCCAAGAGGGTCCATTTTGAGGGTAAGTTCCAAAGGAGTGGCCGATTCTAATGGGGCTAAGGGTCTTCTCAAGCATTTCAAAAGAGGTTACAAATGATTTTTTGATGGCCCATAGAGGTAAGGGTGTGGCTCTTATTGATGTGTGTTCGAAGTGTGGTAAGTATCATGGTGGCCCATACTTGAGAGATAACGATGCTTGCTATGGTTATGGAGAAATGGGGTATAAGGCAATAGATTGCCCTCAAAATCACAGTAAGGGTAAGAAGATTTGTCCTCAAGGTGCTAATCCAGTCTCTTTGGGGAGAGGTAACTGACAAGATGGTGCGTCAAGGCACAACCAGTTTTATGCTTTTCATGGGAGGCAAGGGGTTGATAAGTCCCCGATGTTGTTATTGGTGTGTTGAAAATCTTTGACTTTGATGTATATGCATTGATTGATTCGGGTGCCACTCTTTCTTTTGTCACCCCTTTTGTTACAAAAATTTTTCATGTTGACCCCAAGTTGTTGCATGAGTCATATGAAGTGTCTAATCCTATTGGTGCATCTATTATTGCTAGAAAAGTTTATGGAAGTTTTCCTATTTGCATTTTGCATAAAGTGCTGCCTTGTGATCTTGTTGAGTTAGACATGGTTGATTTTGATGTCATTCTTGGGATGGATTGGTTGCATGCCTACTATGCTTCTATTAATTTTAGAACCCGTAGGGTCAAATTCTAATTTCCAAATGAACCCGTCCTTGAGTGGGAGAGTCAAATTGTGGTGGCAAGGGTAGATTCATCTCTTGCATTAAAGCCCATAAGATGATCTCTAAGGGGTGTCTTTACCATCTTGTGAGGGTTAAGGATATGGAATCTAAAGTCCTTCCCATAGAGTCAGTTCCGGTTATAAATCAGTTTCTTGATGTCTTCCCAAATGACCTTCCAAGTGTTCCTCCCAAAAGGGAAATAGATTTTGGTATAGATCTTCTTCCCGATACTCAAACCCTTTTCTATTCCCCCTTACCATATGGCCCCAGTGGAGTTGAAGGAGTTGAAGGAGTAATTGAAGGACTTATTGGAGAACGGGTTCATTACATCTAGCCAATCACCTTGGGGTGCACCGGTGTTGTTTGTGAAAAAGAAAGATGGGTCCCTTAGGATGTGTATTGACTATTGGTAACTCAATAGGGTCACTATCAAGAATAGGTATTCTCATCCAAGGATTGATGATTAGTTTGACCAATTGTAAGGGGCTAGCCATTTCTCTAAGATTGATCTTAGGTCCAGGTATCACCAAGTGAAGGTGAGGGAGTGTGATATTCCCAAGACGGCCTTTCGGACTAGATATGGGTATTATGAGTTTGTTGTGATGTCTTTTGGGTTGACTAATGCACCAGCCATCTTCATGGACCTTATGAATAGGGTTTTCAAACTTTACCTTGATTCTTTTGTTGTGGTATTCACTGATAATATTTTGATCTATTCTCGTAGTGAGGAGGAGCATATGGCCTATTTGAGGGTTATGTTGCAAAGATTGAGGGAGGAGAAATTGTATGTTAAATAAGAAAAGTGTGAATTTTCGTTGAAGGAGGTTTCTTTCTTAGGGCATGTGGTGTCGGGGGATGGTACAAAGGTAGATCCTAAAATGTCCGATGTGATTAGAAATTTGCCTAGACCATTGACCCTGTCGGACATTAGGAGTTTCTTGGGCTTAGCAGGGTATTATTGGAGGTTTGTGAATGGGTTCTCTTCTATTTCTTCCCTTATGACAAAATTGACTCAAAAGAAGGCTAAGTTTATATAGACCGATGAATGTGAGAGAGCTTCCAAACCTTGAAAGATAAGCTTGTGTCCGCTCCTATATTGTATCTACCGGATGGCCTTGAGGGATTTGCAGTGTATTGTGATGCTTCTAGAGTTGGTTTGGGTTGTGTGCTAATACAAAATAGTAAGGTGATAGCCTATGCTTCTAGGCAACTCAAGGTGAATGAAAGAAACTACCCTACCCATGATTTTGAACTAGCCGTCATGGTATTTGCATTAAAGATTTGGTACCATTACTCATATGGGGTGCATGTTGATGTGTTCACCAATCATAAAAGCCTCAAATATGTCTTCATTCAAAAAGATCTCAACTTGAGACAAAGAAGGTGGCTAGAACTTCTAAAAGACTATTATATGAGTGTGCATTACCATCCCAATAAGGCAAATATGGTGGCGGATGCTTTGATTAGGGTGTCCATGGGTAGCCTAGCTCATGTTGATGGTGAGAAGGAGATGGCTAGGGAAGTGCATCAGTTAGCTAGGTTGGGGGTTAGATTGGAGGAGATTTGTAGTGGTGATGGTGTTATCATCGATGGTTCTAGGTCTTCCTTGGTTGATGAGGTAATGGCGAAACAAGATCTTGATCCCTCCTTGTTAGAGTTGAAGGCCTTGGTGAAAGAGGGCAAGGTGGAAGTTTTCTTACAAGGGGGAGATAGAGCCCTTAGGTACCAAGGTAGGTTGTGTGTACTGTGTTTTGATGACTTGATAGAAAAGATCCTTGATGAGGCCCATAACTCTTCTTATTCTATCCACCCTGTTTCCACCAAAATGTATAGAGATTTGAGAGAGGTGTATTGGTGGCAAGGTATGAAAAGGGACATTACCAAATTCGTTTCAGGTTGTCATATTTGTCAATAAGTCAAAGCCGAACATTAAAGGCCTGGTGGCCTAACCCAAGACATAGAGATTCCAACTTTGAAGTGAGAAGTGATTAATATGGATTTTATGGTTGGGTTGCCCAAGACTAAAGGTTTTGATTCCATTTGGGTCGTGATTGATAGGATGACAAAATCGACTCACTTTTTACTAGTTAAGACCACATATAGGGATGAAGATTATGCAAAGTTATACATCCATGACTTAGTGAGATTGCATGTGGTTTCTTTATCAGATCATGGAGCTCAATTTACTTCACATTTTTGGAGATCTTTCCAAGGGGGTCTTAGTACTAGAGTTAAGCTTTCTATAGGGGACTTCCACCCTCAAATGGATGGCCAAGCCAAAAAGACCATCTAAACCCTTGAGGATATGCTTAGAGCATGTATGTTGGAGCTTAAAGGTAGTTGGGACGATCATCTTCCGTTGATTGAGTTTGCCTACAACAATAACTACCATTCTAGCATCGGTATGGCTCCATTTGAGGCTCTTTATGGTAGATGTTATAAGTCACTGGTTGGATGATTTGAGGTTGGTGAGGTGGCGTTGTTAGGACCAGATCTGGTTATGGAGGCGATTGAGAAAGTTAGGATGATTAGAGAAAGGTTGAAGACGACCTAAAGTCGCCAAAAGTCTTATGCCGATTTAAGGAGATGGGATCTTGAATTTTGAGTTGGTGATTGAGTTTATTTAAAGGTGTCACCCATAAATGGTGTGGTCTATTTTGGTAAGAAGGGCAAGCTGAGCCCAAGATATGTGGGTCCTTATGGGGTGATGAGAAGGGTTGACAAGGTAGCTTATGAATTGGAATTGCCTAGAGAAATAAATTTGGTTCATCCGATATTTCATGTGTCTATGTTGAGAAAATGTGTGGGTGACCCAAATGCTATTGTACCTATTGATGTTGTGGGTGTGGTTGAAGATAATTTGACATAGAAGAGGTTCTGGTTCAGATTTTGATAGGCAAGTAAAGAGGTGGAGAAACAAAGAGGTGGCTTCCGTTAAGGTCCTTTAGAAGAATCAACAAGTTGAGAGTACTACTTGGGAGGCCGAAGTGGACATGCAAAAATGATATCCTTACCTTTTCCACTCCACTCAAGCCTAAGGTATTGATCTAAGTCCTTTATATGATCTCAAGTCTTAAGTCAACCCTCATGTCATTCATTGCATATGTTCAAGTTTAAATTGACTAAGTTCATGATGATTTTACATGATCCCAATTCTTAAGTTCAACCCTCATGTCATTACATATGTTCATCTTTAAATTGACAAGTTCATGATGATTTTACACTTACGATGAAATTTTTGAAATGATGTTTAACTGCATTGATGCATCTCTCTGTGGGCTAAAATTTTCATGTTTGTGTCTCTCATATACATCTCTTTGACATTCGGGGATGAATGTTCCCAAGGGGGAGATATTGTAACAACCCCAAAAAGTGCCCTAAAATGTGCCTCAGAAGTGCCCGGAATCGTAATTTCTATATAACTCAAAATTCATGTGTGATATTAAAAATCCGACTTCATATTCTTATTCAGGGGGTCATTTTGAGTGCAAAATGGGTCTAACCCTAATTTAAGAGAAAACGATTAGCAATTTTGATTTTTCAAGTGACGATTTCCAGAGAGCTTTTCGCGCCCCTGACGCGGCGCATCAAGGGTGCGCAGATGAAGAAACTCTATTCTCGCATCCTATTTGTAATGTGGACATGTATATTTTTCTCTCTGGTTATTTTTCTTGCGGTCCAAGACTTTGAAGTCTTGGGCCTAAGTTCCCCCAAATGTAAAAATACCCATACTTAGCCATTTGTCACCCTCATATCATTCTAAACATTTTCCAATATTCATTCAAACACTTAGCAAAATATTTTACTCCCAGACTCAAGTCTAAAAACCATTTCTAGATTCATAAGGAATGCACTCAAGCTTCCTTCATCTTCAATCTTCATCAAATTCATCCTCCAAAGCTATGGTATGTGGTTTTCTTTCATGGGTTCCTTTCACCCATGATGTTCAAGCCTCTTTTTACCTTTATTTACATGATTTAAAGATGATTTACTCATGGGTCTTATTATTATGAAAATTACTGCATGCTACGCTGGACTTATGAAATTGTGACTGTTTTACTATGTTTTGAGCTATGAATCTAAGATCTAGTGTAAGATTTGATAAAGGGTTTTGATGCATATTGTTTGAGGGTGTTACCAAGTATCTATTAAAGGTTTTACATTAAATTTTCTTGCATGATTTCACTCTTGAATTGCATAGTTTTACACTATTACTACACACCCTCTAAGTGTTTGATAAAATGTCTGTTTATGGGTTCTTGAGGAATTGAAGGGTCTATGCATCTCTTATGAGTTGAATGACTTTATGATGATGAAATGTTGACAAAATGATAAGGAAAGGGAATGTATTTATATGATGATGGAAGGAGTGTGTGTGTGTGTGTGTATATATATATATATATATATATGATATTATCTCTATAGTGTTAGGGATGACCAAGCCTAACTAGGGGGGGTTGTAGGCTCGGGTAACCTTGTTGAGGGGTTAGTACCTTGATTGCCTAATTTGGGGGGTGGTAGGCCTGGGTAACCTTGTTGGGGGTTTGTACCCATCAACCTTGTTGGGGGGTTTGTACTCAACAACCCATTGGGGGAGAAGGGTTTGTACTCCATCAACCCATTAGGGAGTGTGTACTCCATCAACCTCGTTGGGGGGTTTGTACTCCATCAACCTCATGAAAGGATTTATTCCGTATGCACTTATCTAAGGGAGTGGTAGGCCTTGGCTTGCACTATAATGGTCACTCCTTACACTTGTATTATGTTTTATATAAGCATGATTTTACTTCAAGCATCCTTCATACATGTAATATTGTTAGTATGCTATCTATTGCTTATGATAATGCATTTTGCCTATGATACCTATCACTTGTTGCATTGCTCCCTACATACTTAGTACATTGAAACGTACTAACGCATACTCTATGCCTACATGATGTCACCACGTAGGAACTGCATACTACACACTAGAAAAGATTGCAATTATGAGCTTATACTATGTTTGGAATTCATAGGAAACACAATACCCTTGTTATTCTCTCTCACTAATTTTGTAATACTTGCATCCTGAATTGTCATTAAAATAGGTTTTATTTCTTACTATTTCACCATTAAACCCCCCCCCCCCAAAATAAGTCTATTAATTTCTCAAAGTTTCTTTGATTACTCCATGTGTACACCATATTCCTCGTAAGATCGGCCCTAGGTGTTGTTAGGTTCTACATTTGAATAACCACCGGTTATACCATAATCCGAAGGTGTAATTTGGCTGTGATCACTAGACAACTATTGCAGAGCAGGCAAATGCGCACCAACAAATAAAAGACTGTTAGTGTGCAGTGTACTATTTGTTGGGTGTCGCTTTTAGGTTTAAAACACACATGAGATTAGGTCCCTAATCTGATCGCATGGTTTGTTAAATCATCAAAGCTTCATAACATCATTTCTCTCCTTTTTAATGATGACAAACCTATGGCGTGTCTAGCATTAAATTCCAGCAAATTCAATTCAGCATGTAAGATTAAACTTCAATTTTCCCAATAAGTTCTCTTTATTAGTTCACAGTGTTACTTCCCCTATTACTTTCCCTGTCACTTGTATCTTGTTGTATTAGTTTCCCTTGTCACTAACATATTAGTTCTTAAAGCATATCATTTTCTCCCTTTTGACATCATGAAAAAGAATTGACATTAAATCTAGAATTAATTCAATACAATTGTGAGATAATAAACATCAATCCATAGCACAAGCACCAACGAAATGAAATAGAGGAACACAAGAAAGAAACAAAAACAAGCTAATCATGCTTTCACCAAAGATCTACAAAACAAACATTACAATAATTATGTCACTAGAGATTTGTACTAAAAGGCCTAAAGCAAAAGAGATAACAAGGAAAACAAATAAAGGATTTGTTACGATTTAGGTGGAATGGGGTTTTTGAGTAAGAGACTGGATGACTTAAGAGAGATGGGAAGCTAATACAACATGCTGATTGAGTGATTTCTCCTTAAGATCATCCACTTGAGAATTCAGGCTCTCACTCTGAGTTTTCAACATAAGGACCTCCTATGTACAAAGTTCCCTGAATTATGCCTGAAACAGTTGAGCCTCAGCAAAGAAATTTTAGCATCTCTTTTACTCAAAAGAGTAGTCAGTTTCTCCAGTTCCTTCTTCAAATGCTCTTCTTCTGCTAGCATTTCAGGCACTTTACTCACTTATCCAGCTTTCACTTTAATGCACTCATTTTCAATAGGAGTGTTCAAAGTGAACTTTTGTTTCATCATCCCCTTCACACCAACAGCAAGAGGAAAAATAAGTGAAAACCTTTCTTAGCAAGAACATATATCCCATCCCATGCTTTCTATCTTTAATAATGATGGTTTTATGCATATGCTCCAGGATGATAGCAGGTAGGTTTATGGCTTTCAACATGCTGGGTACCTCCTTCATGAATAAATCTGCCCTAGAAGTGTCACAACCTAAGCCTAGGGCCTAGATGTGATACGGGGAAGGGGGGAACCCAAAGGGACCCCAAACAAGCCTCTTAGCATACCATTCATACATCCTTGATCGTAGAAGCAAAATAAGCATCACAAGATATAATAAGAAAGGGAATTAGGACTAAGAAAGTCCTGATAATCATAAAAGCAACAAAAGAGTCAAGCTCATGGCATAAATATAACATAGTATCTAACAACACCTCTAACATAGAATGGATGGGGACCAAGACATTTCCCGGGCTTACCCTCATAATAATAAGTGTTCAACATAAAGAAGTCTAAACAAAGCAAGAGTAACTTAGATATTTCCTCGGACTTGAGGACTCACCAATGCTTTTCTCTGAAGTACCGAACTAACCACATGGAGGGTGATCCAAATGAGCTCTAGTCCCTACATGGTAATATGATGTAGGCATAGAGTATGCGTTAGTACATTTGAATGTACAAAGTATGAGGGGTGCAAAGTAACAAAGACATAAGCCAATATATTCAAAATGCATAATCATAAGCAATAGATATATATAATCTCAATACGGCATTCATGATCAATGCTTGTAAATAAACATGGTTGTAAATCATTTAACTTTCATAATATACCATACATATGTGAGAAAAGACTTTAACCAACCTATGTAAGACCAAGCGAGCTACAACTTGGAATATCGATGAATACCCCTCATCGGTAAAGAGGTGGTCTACTATCATGACTCAAGCCTAGGGCCTAGACGTGACCGACAAATAGGGAATCCGAAGGAACCCCAAACAAGCCTTATAGCATATCATTGCACATCCTTGGTTGTGACAATAATGTGAAACAACATAAGAAACATAAACAAGGGAAATTGGGACTAAGGGAGAGAGAGATTTATACATAAATAGCTTGAATATCATAAGTGAGTCAAAGCTCAAGGATAATACATAACATGTCCAACAACACCTCTAACATAGAACTTAATAGGGGTCAAAACAAACAACCTAGCTTACCCTCATAGTCAAGTACACAAAAATAGAAAGGTAGTCTTCAATATATATCATAAGAACATAGATATTTCCCTCAGATATGAGGACTCACCCACTAGCTTGAATGGAAGCCACTAGCCACATGGAGGAGGATGATGATCAAATGGAGCTCCAGTTCCTACATGGTGATATCATATAGGCATAGAGTATATGCTAGTACGTTTGAATATACTAAGTATGTAGGAGGCAATGCAACAAGAGATAGATAACATGATCAAAATGCAAAACATAGACAATAGACAGCATATCAATGATATGACATGTACGAATGGCGCTTGAAGTAAAATCATGCTTATATAAAACATGGAATGTACATAGAAAGAGACCATCCTTTGGATAATAGGCTTACCACCTCCTATCCTAGGTGATTGAGGTATAAACCCCACAATTTGGTTAATGAGGTATCAACCCTTCAATTTGGTTAATGAGGTATCAACCTCTCAACTTGGTTAATGAGGTATCAACCCCTCAATTTGATTAATAAGGTATGAACCCCTCAATTTGGTTATGGTCAATTCAACACTACATAGAGAAATACTATATACATACTTTCCTTCTATCATAATCATAACATCATATACATACTCTTCTTTCATCTTCCTGCATATTTTTCATGAACTCATCCTTTTTTCATCATCATAGAGTCATTCATAACATAAGACAAGCATTAGACCTTCAATTCCTCAAGAAACCCTAGCTGGACATTTTATCAAACACTTGACAGGTGTCTAGTGCTAGTGTAAAACCATGCAATATAAAGAGTGAAATAATGCAAGAAAATCCATTATAAAACCATCAATCAACACCTTGCAACACCCTCAAGCAATCTAAATCAAAACCCCTCACCAAATCCAACATTAGATCCAAGATTTGTAGCTCAAAATATGCTAAAACAATCATACTTTGCACCTTGCAACACCCTCAAGCAATATAAATCAAAACCCCTCACCAAATCCAACATTAGATCCAAGATTTGTAGCTCAAAATATGCTAAAACAATCATACTTTGATAAACCCCAAATCACTGTGCAGTAAATTTCTTAATATACAAAACCCATATGCAAAATCAACTTTAAATCATGCAATTTATGTATAAAAAAGGATTGGTCACCATGGGTGAAATGACCTAATAGTTGAAACCCACATACCTTAGCTTTGAAGAACCCTTGAAAGAGATTGGAGGTGAAGACTTGAAGCTTGAAGAAGATCCTTGAAGGAGAACCTTAGCTTGGGATGAGGGTTTGGGACTTGAGTTTGGGGACTGAAAATATGACTAAGTGTTTGAGTGAGTATTGAGAAATGTTTAGGATGATATAAGGGTGAAATTTGGTTAAGCATAGGTAATAACAGTATGGGAACCCTTAGGCCCAAGACCCTAAGCCTTGGACCTCAAAACAGAAAAATGCTCAAAATAAAGCACTGATGCATTGCGATAGTGTCGAATACACACAGGAAATTGCATTATTGAATTTTTCTAATTGCTAATTCTTTGTTCTTATGTCGGGGTTAGACCCTTTCCCCCTAATTTTGACCCCCTAAACAAGAAATGAAGTCGTATTGTCAAAATAACAAATGAATTTCTAGATATATGGAAATTAAAATTCTAGGCATTCCGAGGCACATTTTTGGGCACTTTTTGGGGTCGTTTCAATATCTCTCCCTAGGAAACATTCGTCCTCGAATGTAAAAGAAATGTGCATGATAAGAGTAATCATGAACAAATCAGCCCCAACAAGAATGCAACATTACATGTAAAACACCATTTTCAAAATCTCAATATAAGTGTAAAATCATTATAAATTTGCCAACTTAAACATGAATGCATATGAATGGCACAGAGACTGAAATATATGACTTGGAATCATAGGAAAGGGACTTGACATGTTATTATAAGTTTGAATAGAATAAAAGAGGTACGGATATTGCTTCTTCATGACCATACCAGCTCCCCGAGAGGCACATACGAATGGATGACTCCACCAGCAGGGCCTTGACGAACACCACTCCGATTTTAGCCAACTTCTTCACTCATCCATCCATATCTCCACCAGGACCTTCTGCTAAGTCGACTTATCCTCCATATCACCCATAATTTCAAAGAGATTTATAGAAATAAAGTCACCAATGCATCCCAGCCACCTAGAAGCATAACAAATTGGATAAACCATACCCCTACCATAGGCAGTCCCCAAACTCATGCAACCTTATCAACCTCCCTCTACACCCTTATAAGGACTCACAATCCCCAACTCAATTGTCAACCTTAAATATACTTAACCTACTTGGTACCATAACCACCATCTCCCCCTTGGGAGACAACCTCCANCAATGGACCCCACTAGTCTCCTCCTTGCCACCATTATCCACACACACTAGACTACCCATAGATACCCTACTTAGAACACCAACCAAATCATTAACCTCAACGGGGAAATAATGCACACTCATATCATAATCCTTAAGTAGTTCTAACCATCTTCTTGTTATCCACCACAACACTGGCCCTACCAGAAAAACTAATACATACTCATACCATAGTCCTCAAAGAATTCTAACCACCTCCTTGCTATCCACCATGCACACCTATCATATCTAGCAAACAACCTCTCATCCTCCAAGACTTGCCATACTACCCCCAAATAATTCACAAGCTCTAAATAAATCAATACTTCATTACTAGGGACCATCACAAACATACGAAGGTAGGGTTTTAAGACCTTATGCTAGAGACCCATAAACATAGCCAATGCATGAATCAACCAAACAACTTCACCTATACTAATGCTGCTCACTTGGGGATAAAGCTCAAACCAAAGATCAATCTTAGAGAAATGATTTCCCATTATAGTTGACCAAATAGATCGACCATCCTCAATAATCGTATAACAACCTTACAGGTTCTATATTCATTTGAAACATGCTATGCAAGTAGCACAAACTAACCAAGATATCTAATATATCAAGCTAAGTTCAACCAAGATCACAACACAAGACTCCTATGCAGTAAGAACATGAGGCAACCCTTAGAGATCAATTGAAACATAAGACAAGAACAGACCTACCACTTTTGCTACTACTTGGCAACCTCTCACTCAAAGACTATTTTATTAGAGATTTGGAATCTAACCTTACGGGCCCTATAAATAATGAAGACATACCACACATACCACTAATCCACCTCAAGTATAACATCAAAACCACCACACCTAATTCAACTAAAGCACAAGAGATGTCCTAAAGCAATAAGGTCATGAAACAAGCCCCAAAAGCCTTACCCATCAACAATAGAACCACCAATGGAATAAACACCAACAATTCCACACAATAACCCAGGAGACATAAGAAAGCCACTAGCAACCATAAGAGCAATGGAAGAAATAGTGACACATCAGACCCATCAATGCATACACATCCAATTTAAAGGAAACTTCAACTTATCGGTGCCAACATTGGGTGCCTCAATTTCCCTTTGCCTTCCTTGGAGAGCATAGAACCAGTTGTGCCTTGGGGCACCACCTTGAGGATGAACATCTTCACTCTTACCTTGATTACGAGGACAATCCTTTCTCTTATGCCCCTCCTTACCACAATGAAAACAAGCATTGGTGCCTTTCAAACATAGGCCTCTATGAACCTTACCACATGTTGGACACATGACATCATCACTATCCTTGGGACTTTGGAACTTCCTTTCAAAATGGGCTCTTTTAGCCTCTTTACCCCTCTTCTTCCTCATCTTTTCTTCCTCTAATTGCTCGGCATAATTCATCAATCGAGACAAGTCCATGTCACTAATTAGCAAAGTGGATCGACATTCTTCACTCACCAAGTTAGAGACCCCCATAACAAACTTAATCATCCTAGATCTAGGGTTGACCACCAAATGAGGAGCATACTTCGAAAGTTAGGTGAACTTGAGGGAATACTTCCTCACACTCATAGCATCTTGTTTCAAGATTCATAAGCTCCCTACCTTTGACCCATAGAACACCGGAGGATTCATCCTCATGAAGTCCCTTGCCCTAGCTCCCGAGGTAGTAACATGAAGGGTTTGGGCCCTTTTGTTGACTTGGTTGGCCACAACTTGGGCAAGCATAGTGAGAGCATCCTGGAACTCACTATTAGTAGGTTGCTCCTTGGGAGTTTGGGCCCTTCTTCCTCGAGTGTTAGACATGATCTAGCATTGCAAAGAACAATCATTAGGGGAAAAACTTACTCCAACTCTATAGCATGACTTAGAACATGAAGAAGGGAAACATTTACTGAAACATCTAACAGCCTCCTACTCATAATTGTAGTGCACAACACAACCATGAATAAGACTCTAATGGATGCGGTGTTTTGAACTTCGAGGATCTATCAACCTAGTGCTCTGATACCATCTTTGTCACGATCAAAGCCTAGGGCCTAGACATGATCGGTGAATGAGAAACCCGAAAGAACCCCAAACAAGCCTCATAGCATATCATTGCACATCCTTGGTCGCAAAAATAATGTGAAACAACATAAGAAACATAAACAAGGAAAATTTGGACTAAGGGAGAGAGAGATTTATACATAAATAGCTTGAATATCATAAGTGAGTCAAAGCTCAAGCATAATACATAACATGTCCAACAATACCTCTAACATAGAACTTAGTGGGGCAAAGACAAGCAACAGAGCTCACCCTTATAGTCAAGTATACAAAAAAAGAAAGGTAGTCTTCAATACATAGCATAAGAACATAGATATTGCCCTCGGACATGAGGACTCACCTACTAGCTTGAATGGAAGGTACTAGCCATGTGGAGGTGGATGATGACCAAATGGAGCTTCAGTTCCTACATGATGATATCATATTGGCATAGAGTATGGGTTAGTATGTTTGAATGTACGATATAAGATGCAATGCAATAAAAGATAGCCAACATAATCAAAATGCATAACATAGACAATAGATAGTATAGCAATAATATGGCATGTATGAATGGTGTTTGAAGCAAAATCATGCTTATATAAGACATAAAATATACATAGAAAGAGACCATCATTTGGATAGTGGGATTACCACCTCCCATCCTAGGTGATTGACGTATCAACCCCTCAATTCTGTTATTAGCATACACCACCCACCTCTAAGGCAATTGAGGTATCAACCCCCTTAATTTGGTTATTAGCATACACCACTCATCTCTAAGGCGATTGAGGTATCAACCGCACAATTTTGTTAATAAGGTATCAACCCCTCAATTTGGTTAATGAGGTATCAACCCCTCAACTTGGTTAATGAGCTATCAACCCCTCAATTTGGTTATGATCAATTCAACACTACATAAAGAAATAGCATATACATACTTTCCTTCTATCATCATCATATACATACTCTTCTTTCATCATCATGTAAACTTTTCATGAAATTAACATATATTCATCCTTGTTTCATCATCATAGAGTCATTCATACCATAATACAAGCATTAGACCTTCAATTCCTCAAGGAACCCTAGCCGGACATTTTATCAAACACTTGGTGGGTGTGTAGTGCTAGTGTAAAACCATACAATTCAAGAGTAAAATCATGCAAGAAAATCCATTCTAAAACCATCAATCAACACCTTGCAACAACCTCAAACAATATACACCAAAACCCCTAATCAAATCCAACATTAGATCCAAGATTTGTAGCTCAAGATATGCTAAAACGATCATACTTTCATAAACCCTAAATCACTGTGCAGTAAATTTCTTAATATACAAAACCCACATGTAAAATTAACTTTAAATCATGCAATTTAAGTAGAAAAGATAATTGGGCACCATGGGTGAAAGGACAAAATGGTTGAAACCCACATACCTTAGCTTTGGAGAACCCTTGAAGGAGACTGGAGATGGAGACTTGAAGCTTGAAAAAGATCCTTGAAGGAGAACCTTAGCTTGGGATGAGGGTTTGGGACTTGAGTTTGGAAACTAAAAATATAACTAAGTTTTTGAGTGAGTATTGAGAAATATTTAGGATGATATGAGGGTGAAATTTAGCTAAGTATAAGTAAAAACACCTATTGGAACCGTTGGGCCTAAGAGCCAAAGCCTTGGACCCAAAAACAAAAAAATGCTCAAAATAAGGCACTGGCGCATTGCATTAGTATCTCAAAATACACACTGGAAATTGAATTCTTGAATTTTTGTAATTGCTAATTCTTTGCGCTTAAATCGGGGTTAGACTCTTTTCCCCCTAATTTTGACCCTTGAACAAGAATATCAAGTCGAATTATCAAAATAACAAGTGGATTTTGAGATATATGGAAACTAAAATTCTGAGCATTCAGAGACACATTTTTGGGCACTTTTTAGGGTGCTTCATCTACTTGCCAAGGTGAACCATACTTCACCTTACAGGAACATGACCCATTCCGTATGAAGCAACCCTCCTTATGGGAATATGACCCATTTCGAAAAGGATTTCATGATAATGTGCACTAGGTGGATCCACTAGTATAGCAGAGGTAATAATCATAATCCTATGGTGGCACATAGTTTGAGGAAAGGAGTATGGATCCTTGAAGATAGTCCACGCCAACATCCAATCCATCAATACTAAGTCTAATCCAATGGAATACTTGAAATAATCATACTTTAATCATAACATGGATAGCTTGTAAGAACATCATGTTTGACCTCTACTAGTGAGCCTAACTTAAAAATAAGAATATATAATAATTATACATGAACCCTTTCTTAATAGGAATGGATAAAATTTTGAAATGGGACTTAAATTGATACTTGTAAGATCATATATTCTTTTCATGAATTCAACACATGCTTGAAAGCCCTTAATAATCATAAAGTCACTTGACTTATAAATCATATAATAGATCATCAATAACTTGAGAATT
>DF362911.1:95257-111491 GCA_000787875.1 Solanum virginianum
ACATTTTATCAAACATATGGTGGGTTCATGATACTTGTTCAAAATCATACAATTCAAGAGTGAAATAAGATGAGTAACCTCAATGGAACTCAACCCACAAACATGCAGTAAAACCCTCATGTAGGGTACCTTGAAATACATCAAAAAAGCTCATAATAGTTCATAGTTTAATAGCTCAAAACATGCATAATCTCAATAGACAAATTAGTTCATGGAATAAGCGTGCAATAGACATTCATGCATGATCAATCAATACTTGAAAACACCCTAACATGATTTATGTTCATATTTCATAAGAAGAGATACTCATAGGTAATACCACTTGAAAACATACAATTTTCATAAAAAGAAAAGGTTGAGCTCCATGGGTGAAAGGACCCATTAATAAAGGCTCCATACCTTAAAACTTAAATTCCTTGAGGTGAACTTGAAGTATATTTAGAGCTTGAAATGAGTCCTTGAGTCCCAAAATTGAGCTTGAAATCCTTAGATTTGAACAAGAGAATTGATAAAGTCTTGGAGAGGTTTTAAAGAGGGTTTTGTGAGTTATAGAGTTGAAAATTGGCTAAGTATGGGAGATTTCATGTTTAAGTGCATGGGGCTATAACCTAATGCCCTTGGATGAATTAAGAAAACGAAGGAAAAAAATACACCGGTCCGCGCCCCTGGCGTGATGCAGACTAGGAATTACACAGTGGCGCATCCTAGCATGTACAACCACTGGAAATCGTAAAGTTAGTGAAAATTATATTTCGCTACGGGTCTTCTAAAATCCAAGTTATACCCATTTCCCACTCAATTTTCCCCCTAATCGAAAATATAAAGGATTTTTGAAATCACACATGAATTTTGAGATATATGAAATTTACAATTATGGGCAATTCTGAAGCACATGAAAGGTGTTTCTATATCTCCCCCTTGGGACTATTCATCCCTGAATGTCAAAAAAAGAATAAATCAATATATCATCAATAAAGACCACAAAAAACATATCAAGGTAGGGTTTGAAGACCCTATTCGTGAGATCCATAAATATAGCTAGTGCATTAGTCAACCCAAAAGACATTACTACAAATTCAAAATGCCCATACCTAGTTTGAAGATCCGTCTTGGGAATATCACACTCCCTCACCTTCACTTGGTGGTATCCAGACCAAAGATCAATCTTAGAAAAGTGACTACCCTCTTGTAGTTGATCAAAAAGGTCATTAATTCTTTGTAGAGGTTACTTGTTCATTATGGTAACTCTATTAAATTACCAGTAATCAATGCATATTCTAAAGGAACCATTCTTTCTCTTCACAAACAACACCGGTGCACCCCAAGGTGACTTACTAGGCCTTATGAAACCTTTCTCTAACAAATCCCTCAATTGATCCTTCAACTCCTTCAATTCCACTGGGGTCATACGACAAGGGGAAATGGAAATAGGTTGTGTATCGGGAAGGAGTTCTATACCAAAGTCTATTTCCCTTTCAGGAGGAACACTAGAAAGCTCATGGGGAAAGACATCAAGAAACTCATCGGCCACCAGAATCGACTCAACAGGAAGGACTTTAGAATCAACATCCCTAACCCTCACAAGATGATAAAGGCAACCCTTAGAAACCAACTTTTGGCTTTAAGATAAGAAATAAATCTTCCTTTATCCACCACATTACGACTTTCCCACTCAAGGACGGGCTCATTAGGTAATTGGAATTTAACCTTATGGGTTCTACAATCAATGGAAGAATAATATGCACGTAACCAATCCATCTAAAGAATGATATCAAAATCCACCATACCTAATTCAATAAAATCACAAGGCAAGACTTTATGCAATATGAACACAAGACAATTTCTATAGACTCTTTTAGCAACAATAGACTCACTAATGGGGGTAGACACTTCATAAGGTTCACCCAACAATTCGGGATTCACATGAAGCTTTTTGGAAACAAAAGGAGTAATGAAAGAAAGAGTGACATCCAGATCTATCAATGCATACACATCATAATAAAAAACCTTTAATATACTAGTAATAACATCGGGCACCTCCTCCACTCCTTGCCTTTCTTGCAGAGCATAAAACCTATTTTGCCTTGGAGCAACCCCTTGTTGGCCTCCCTTTGCCCTTTTACCCTCATTAGCCCTTGGCCTTGAGGATGACCATCTCTACCTTTCTTTCAAGCATAAGGACAATCAATAACTTTGTGACCCATTTCACCACAACCAAAGCAAGCATTAATGTTCTTTAAACATGGGCCACCATGGTTTTTCCCATACTTTTGATACTTAGGATTAGACCCTCCACCATTAACACCTTGGAATCTTAGGTTATCATTAGAAAATCTCTTATTAAGAGCATTGGAAGACCCTTGGCCTTGGAACTTGTGGCCTTGAGGAAATTGGCAACCCTTAGAACGTTGGAACCCACCTTTCAATCGAGCCCTCTTAGACTCGCCATTTCTTCTCTTTCTAAGTTTTCCCCCTCAAATTGCTCAACATATGTCATGAGCTGAGACAAATCCATATCATTCACTAGCATGGCGGTACAACACTCTTCATTAACCAAGTCGGACACTCCCAACACAAATTTGTTCATTCTAGCTCTAGGGTCAAGCACTAATTGTGGAGCATACTAGGAAAGCTTGTTAACCTTGAGGGCGTACTCCCTCACACTCATGGAACCTTGCTTGAGATTCATAAAATCCATCATCTTATCCTCTCTTAGCTTGATAGAAAAGGACCGATTGAGGAATGTGACTTTGAACTCCTCCCAAGGAACATCATCTTTATCTCTCCTCTCTAATTTTCATTGATAGAACCAAATTTGGGCCATACCCTTGATTTGGTAGCCTGCTAAATCTGCCTTCTCCTCTGAATTGACCCCCCATGATAGATAGCACCTTATACACCTCATCGATGAATTCTTTGGGATCCTTTTTCGGCTTGGACCCATAGAACTCCTATAGATTCATTCTTATGAAATCCTTCACCCTTGAAGTCGGAGTGGGAGCATGAGGGGCTTGGGCCCCTTGGTTCATTTGGTTGTCCATAGCACGAGCTAACATTATGATGATATATCGTAACTCTTCTTAGGCTACCCCTCCATCTTGAGGAGCTTGAGGAGCAGGAGGGGCTGATTACTCCTTGGGTGTACGGACTCTCCTTAGCCTTCCTCTTGGTAACGACATAAACTAGAAGAGCAAAGAGCATTTGTTAGGGGAAAAACCTTATTTTTACATCTAAAGCACAATATAGATCATGAAAAAGTGAAACATTTCCTAACACACCTTATAGCCTCCTGTTCATAGTTGTAACACAAATCACAACCATGAACATGACTTTAATAGATGCGGTGTGTTGGATTTTGAGGACTATTAACAACCTAGTGCTTTGATACCAAGTTTGTCATGACCGAATCCTAGGACCTAGATGTGACACGATGAATGGGGAACCCGAATGGACCCAAACAAGTCTCTTAGCACATCAATCACACATCCTTGGTCTTGATATTCATAAAAGCAACAAAAGAGTCAAGCTCAGGACATAAACATAACTATAATCCAACAACACCTCTAAATAAGAATGAGTAGGGGCCAAGACACTTCCCTAGCTCACCCTCATAATAATAAGTTTTCAACATAAAGAAGTCTCAACATAGCAATAGTGACTTAGATATTGTCCTTGGACTTGAGGACTCACCAATGCTTTTCTCTGAAGTAACGAACTAGCCACATGGAAGGTGATAAACAGAAAAAAGTTTCAACATAGCAAGAGTAACTTAGATATTGTCCTTGGACTTGATGACTCACCAATTCTTTTCTCTGAAGTAACAAAATAGCTCCCGTTCCTACATGGTAATATCATATAGGCATAGAGTATACATTAGTATATTTGAATGTACTAAGTTTGCGAAGTGCAATGCAACAAAGACATAAGCCAATATATTAAAAATGCATAATAATAAGCAATAGGTATATATAATCTCAATATGACATTCATGATCAATGCTTGTCTATAAACATACTTGTAAATCATTCAACCTATATAATATACCATACATACGTGGGAAGAGACTAATCGACATGAATAAGGCCAAGTGAGCTACAACTAGGAATCCCAATGAATACCCCTCATCGGTAAAGAGGTGGTCGACTTGCCAAGGTAAACCATACTTCACCTTATGGGAACATGACCCATTTTGTAGAAGTAACACCCCTTATGGGAACCCGTCCCATTTCGGGGTGGATTTCATAATATAGTTCACTAAATGGATCCACTAGTTTAACATGACCCATTTTGTATAAAGCAACCCTCCTTATGGGAAAATGACCCATTTCGAAAAGGATTTCACAATAAAGTGTACTAGGTGGATCCACTAGTATAGCAAGGATAATAATAATAATCCTGTGGTGGTACATAGTTTAAGAAAAAAAGTATGGACCCTTGAAGATAGTCCATACCGACATCAAATCCATTTGTACTAAGTCTAATTCCACGAAATACTTGAAATAATCATACTTTAATCATAACATCAATAGGTTTTAAGAACATGACTTGAGTAGCTCAAAAATATGCTTGACCTCTACTAGTGAGCCTTACTTAAATATGACAATCGATCATAATCACACATGAACCCTTGCTTAAAATGAATAGCTCACAAGAGGTAAAAAATTTGAAATAGGTCTTAACTTGATACTTGTAAGATCATATATTCTTTTCATGAATTCAACACATGCTTGAAAGCTCTTAATCATCATGAAGTCACTTGACTTGTAAATCATATAATAGATCATCAATAACTTGAGAAGTCTTATCATGACATTCTATCAAACACATGGTGCGTTCATGATATTTATTCAAAATCATGCAACTTAAGAGTGAAATAAGATGAGTAAGCTCAATGAAAATCAACCCACCAATATGTATTAAAACCCTCATGTAGTGTACCTTGAAATTCATCACAAAAGCTCTTAATAATTTATAGTTTCGTAGCTCAAAACATGCATAGTTTTAATAGACAAATTAATTCATGAAATAAGTTTGAAATAGATGTTCATGTATGATTAATCAACAGTTGACAAAACCCCAATATGATTTATGTTCATATTTCATAATAAGAGATACCCATGGATGAAGACCCATGTACCTTAAACCTTGAATTTGTTGAAGTGAACTTGAAGTAGACTTAAAGTTTGAAATGAGTCCTTACATCCCAAAATTAAGCTTGAAATCCTTAAATTTGAATGAGAGAATTGATAGAGTCTCGGAGAGGTTTTAAAGAGGGTTTTGTGAGTTATAGAGTTGAAGTGGGCATGGAGTTATGTCCTTAATGCCCTTGGGTGAATTAAGAAAAAAAAGGAAAATAATACACACCGTTCGCTCCCCTAGCGCGCGTGGACTAGATGTAGACTAGGAAGTACCCAGTGGTGCACCCTGGGCGTGGATAGCCACTGGAAATCGTAAAATTAGCAAAAAATATTTTTCGCTACAGGTCTTCTAAAATCCAGATTATGCCCATTTTCCACTCAATTTTTCCCCTCAATCGAGAACATGAAGTTGAATTTTTGAAATCAGGAACGAATTTTAAGATATATGGAATTTATGATTACGGGGCATTCCGAAGTATATGAGAAGTGTTTCAAGAAGCAGTGTTCCTTTTCTTTGAACTTAGCAATACAACTTTTTTGATAAATTCAAAAAAGAGTTGATAAACTCCTTTTAAGAATTTCTTAGGAATACTAGCTCCATTGAGATTTTGCAACTTACCACAATCATTCAAGAATCCTTTTGAAATATTTTTCCAGCAACAGATCTAATATCTTCAAGAGGAACACCTAGAATTTCACCCAACAAAGCTACATTCAAGTGCAACTTCCTTTCTTTGATGTGAGACTAAAAATAACTATATCTAATCATTATTTACCTTATATTTGATCTTTTAGATATCCTTTTTGAGCATACGTTTTATGAATTGTACTAAATTATGTATTTTATTTGTAGGATTAAATTGGAGTGAAGATCAAGAAATTTGGAGCTAAAACAAATTAGAAATGAAAGATTAGAGAAGACAAATCAAGCAAGCAACTTAATAGATTAAATTCAATAAAATAATATAACATGCATATGTGGCTGAATTATTCAAATTGCAATTCAATTTGCAAGTTGCTGCTGCCACGTGACAATTACTGAGAGTGATCGTTTTGAGCAAAAGTTCCAAAGTCGAAAGGCTGGCTGGTTCCATCAAGGCCAAGGGTTTTCTCATGTTGCTAATAGGGGGGGTTTGCTAATGACTTCCCAAGGGTCCAAGTTGTTGGTGGTATGGTTCCTAATAATGTGTATTCAAAATGTGGTAGGAGTCATGGTGCCCTTTAGGTTGATCATTACTGCTTGTAACACTCTTAACTTGTTGGCAACCATTAACGAGTTATAAGTTATTATTCTCATGTTTAGTTGGAGTTTACATTTACATATGTTCACTCGCCTATATTACTATAGAGATACACACCATCAACTTTCTAATACTCTATACTTTTGCAGTTGAATTGACAAATATCTTGCACTCAATCTATTGTCATCTTTGAGCGCTCTCACATTAACATTGATACATCATCCCTTAAATTTTTAGCTTTTACAAACAAATTAACCAAGAACTACTCTAGATGATAACCTCAGTCAATGCAGAATATATCCCATATGAATTATTACGTGTGATTACAAAGATATCTAAATGCACTATTAACTGTGTTATGAGATTATCGGTTATTCGGAGGGGTTTAATAATACCCTATTGCCAATCTGTAGAATTCTCAATAAAAGTTCAAAGCAAAAATTATAGATTACTCAATAAAGATAACCCATGGTATTCATTTTCCAAAAATTGTAGCAAGAAATCGAGAAATATACAAAATAGTATAACCTGTAGAAATAGCAACATCAAAAAATATGGATTATGAAATGAGCTAAGCCTAGAAGAAGTACCATTCAACATCTCCTGATATAAAAATAAAATAACTTTAATGACTAAACTTTTCTTCAAGTGTGTGATAAACAAGAATGTCCAACGTGCTCGACTTATACTTTTCAAGGTGTCAAAATATTTACTAGGTTATAATGTGAAAGAGTACATCCAAGCTACCGCTGTAAAGGTACAAGCTACATTTAAAACTGTCAGGGTCCAAAATTGGATCACAACTAAAAAAGAATAAAATCAAGCTAAAATAACTCATATAACATAAGAAATCTCCCAAAACCTAGAGTCATGAGTACAAGAGCATCTAATGTGGTACAATAGCATATATATATATAACTGTCTCAAGTGATATAGAAAGTTGTCTAATAGAATTTGATACAAGTCTGAAAGAAATAAACAAAGAGAATTCCCAAATCCATGGTGACCCGAAGTCTGAGTCTCACCAATAAGATCAGAATGGAAGCAGAATAACTCAACTAAAGTGATCAACTACCCTGTGCGGGTTGTGCTCAATCTGCAAGAAGAAACAAATTAGGGGTGAGTACATCAAAATGCACCCATTAGGTTCAACCAACTAGGTAAGAGGAATTAAAATGTAGTATGCAATAACGAAGAATCCTATCCCTACATCAAAAAAAGTTAGTGCACCATTTAGTATATACATAACAATGAGCTAAGATTTTTTCAATAACCCATGGTACCACACATCAATAAATGTAGATGTGATGCATAACTCATCAAACCATATGCCAAGTATATCACAGTGTCATGTCCTTGCCACCTGCCCATGGTGAAGAGAATATAAAATATGAATCTAACCCTTGCCTCCTGCTTGGGTCAAGGCGATGGTACCAGTGTGGAGCATAATACCCTTTCCTCCTTCCTAGGTTAAGAGATGTCATAAGCAACATACAGAAGTTGCATATCAATGAGACAACCCAAAAATGCATGTAATATATAGAATGACATTAAAATAGGATTATCGAAACATGGATCTCTTATAATCATATCCACATAAAAAATATTATTAAGAGTCTCAGCTAATGCACAAACCATCATTATTTCTCAGATCATCATAATTATATCAGTAGTTAAGAATATCAATAATGTCAAACCTTACTCATCCCAATTTAATACCGAACCTTACTCGCCCTAATTATACAAGAATATCAATCATACCAAATAATACTCATCTCAATTATACGTGTACATCTCATAGGTATATTAACAACTATCAATTACTACATAAATTACCAAAATGATCTCACAATTCTCATATTATCACAGTTTATCCTAATGCATCATAATCCACAAGATTTCATCTCAGTTCATCAATGGATTGAAATTTACATCATAATTTGGCTTAGTTGAATCAGAATACCATCAATATCCCATTATATCAACATATTTACTCATGAATTAGTCTAGATCTCACAACTATCATTTAAACATGATCAATAACTTTAATCTAAGGGTAGCCAAACTCAATTCAATACCAAAATCGCACTCGAACAAGCTTTCATTCTACTCAATCCACAAAATGATCCTCAAATCGATCCATCATTATCAACAATAGATACTATGCATCAAGAGGAACATTTTGATACCCATATTGGAATAAATTAGGCATAGGGGCAAAATGGTCAATCTTAGTGGTAAAATCCAAAGTTCTCGAATCTGAAATTTAACTCTAAAATCAAGTTCTACACAAACAATGGAGTTCGCAGGTAAAAATTTAACTAAAATTGAGTTTAAATTAATTGAGAAACTAACATTTAAAGTTTTGGAAATCACAGACTAAAATCCCCAATTTTGGACATTCAAAATCATAAAATTAAGAACAAAACCAAGATAGAATTATGGAAAATGGTTAATATAGTATTAGAAACACTTGCCCAAGTTAAATCTTTGAAAACCTCTTCTCAAAATTGGCCAAAAATCTTAACAAGTTCCAAAATGGAGTAAAAAATAGTATCTCTTAGTTTTAAAATAGAACAGTGAAAATACACTCCGAAAAAGCGGAGGTTTGGGAACCTCTTTGCTCCGCGGACACTGAGGGTTAACTCCATTGATCCCTGCAAAGATGGTGGCTGTAACACCCCACTAGTCTTATGCACGTGAAACATAATATGGCTTGGTCAAAATAGCAACCATTTTTAAAAGTGCTTAAATCTCAAATTAGAGGGCGATATCTATGTCTAGTGCTTAAGAGGGTCGAGTGTATACATGTTTTAAGTCAAATTGAGGAGATCACGGACTTAAAGAAAGTGAGAGAAGTGAGGTGCTTGTAGGAATTAGGAAGCTAGCAGGTGACTCACCTACTTGCTTAGCTTAAATTTGCTAGCTAGACAGAGAAGAGGCCCGACGTTGAATTTGTCCAAGTCCGATTATGAATAATGTCCGTGTTAAGGGTGTAAATTTAGCCTATATTTAGCATCATACATGGACTATAATTTCAGCCCTAGTAGGATATGAAAAGAGCCTAAAGACATCATAATTACTTTGATAATTTAGGCTCAAACTAACTAAGAGAAAGGGGAAAAATAGGCAGCAAAGGCCCATCAATTTGGAGCCGCTTAAGACCTAAGTGAAAGAAGCAAAATTGTACATTAATCACTTGATAAAATCAAGCTTATAATGAAAATGTAATTTGACCAAGTTCTCCTTTAAAAGGGGCTTATAAACAGCTTACTCACGTCACTTAACTTGGACAAAAATCAGATTGTTTTTCCAAGTTTTCTCTCAACTATTCTTGACTTTATAAGCAGCTACAAAAGACTTTTAGGGTTATTGGAGAGGCCCTACAACTTGAAGGTAAAGGTAAGTAATTATAGTTATGTATTTAGTATGGTTTCTTCATGTAAAACAAGAAGTATATGCTAGTTATGCTTGTGCTGGAAATTTGGACATCATGTGTCCTAAGAATTGTGGTGCACTTTTCTTGTTACTCAAGAAGATTTTCTCTTCTTGGTTGGCTGAATTATGAATTAAGAATTATGTTTCTAACAAGGGTAAGTTTGTTATTGATATAACTAGGCTATTGCACCACTTTTACAGTCCACAAAAGCGAGTTCTTATATGATATCGCAATTGTGTTCTTAGTACAAACTTGTGGGCTAGTAGGTGGGAATTGTTGTTCCATGACCTCCATCTACTTTGGGACTATTTTTGGACTATATTAAGGTTGATTTTATGTGTAAATAATGTTGGATACAACCTATTTAAAGTTGAAACAGGTTCGGGATTGTTGATGTCGAAATGTAGCGAGACGACGTACTGTTATGCCATTTATTTGTGTGTTGTGTAAGATTGTTTTGTCTTGTACCTTATGAAATGTTGTAAGATTGTTAAGAGTCGAAAACAAGCTATATATTTCATGTACATAAGATTAGTTATTAGAAAATACGATTATAATTGGAAAGGTTGAGAGAATGCCTTTGGGTCGCTAAATACAAGCTTGCTGCCCGGATGTTACATTATATAAGATTGGACTACCGAGAAGTGTTTCTTATCTACTAATACTAGTATCTTTGTCTACTCTATTGTAGATAATATTTGAGAGAAAAGGAGGTTACTTCGAGGTAATAATAAGGTCATATATCGAGGTATGTAAGGCTACTCGATTTCATATTATTTGGCATGAAATCTAGATTCTTTCTTGGTACATAAAAGGTACTTACCAACTCTGACACAACTAATAATCATGTCTCACTCTTTCACATGTTTATATACTCCCATACATAGTCACCTTCAAATCTGCACACATACTTGGATACCAAGATACATGGGTTCTTGTTACTAAATAAAGTTCACGAGTTGTTTCATCTCATATGCATTTCATTATTTATGTAATGTACTTTTTTCATTGTCATATTGTCTTATATTATTATTTAGATGTCACATGCTACATCTACAGTCCTACAGCTCCAGTATTATGGCCACCAGAAGAATCTTCTTAAAAGTAATTGAAAGATAAAGTAAATTATATTGCTTACTGATGGGTGGTAACCCGAGGGGTGGAAGAATCACCTAGCCAGGGTCGATCTCATTACGAGATGTAGCCAAGGGGTGAAAGGAAAATCCTAGCAGGGGCCGATTCCAATATAGATTTACCATTAATCAGCTGGTCATTTGTATTACTTGTTGTGCATAGATTATACAGTAAAGGTAAAGTAATAAAAAGAGCATAAAGTACATGATTCCACAGTATGACTAAAGGTGGTCCCTTATGCTTACACTAGTACATAGTTACTTTTGAGTTGTTACTTCATATACAATATTTCCTACCTTACATATTTAGTACATTATCTCGTACTGACGTCTCTTACAGGAGACCTGCATTTCATATTGTAGGTACAGGTGCTAGTAGCTCTCCCTAGTAGGAGTATAGAATATCCAACTGTTGTTACTAAGGTCTAAGTTGCTTCAGAGATTTGTATGTCTAGAACATATATTTTTGTATTATATAGTTAGTTGAGGCGGGGCCTGTCCTGACCCTTATCAAATACTTTTTTATATCTAGAGACTTTGTAGACTATGTAAATTAAAGTGTGATCATGTCTCATACTTTAGACAACGTGGCCCCAACGGCCTAGCCATATGCATTTCCTTTTGGGTTGTTATTACTGTTTACTTTCTGAAAGGCATGTTGAATGAAGAAATCCCTTATAATATATATAGAAAGTGCATAGATATAGGTTGGTTCTCCCGAGCCTTATCGGCATGGGTGCCAGTTCGCCTTAACGGGACTTTGGGCGTGACAGAAGTAGTATCAGAGCGGGTTATCCTAGGGAGTCTACATGACCCTTATCAGCAACGGGTTCTAGTTTGCCTTAACAGGACTTTGGGCGTGACAAAAGTGGTATTAGAGCGGGTCATCCTAGGGAGTTACAAAGTTGTGTCTATGTAGAGTCTTGTTTATTGATGTGTTATGCACCACATTTATAAGCAGGAGGCTACGTGACATTTAGGAGTTGTTAATTTGTTTTCATTCTTAAGATTATGCCAATGAGCTAAGTGTTATAGGTGGATTCTGTCTATCTCCTAAATTGTTTTTTATAGCAATTATGCCTGAAACTACGAAAAACAAAGGTAACGGGAAGGAAGTAGAAGTGGTGGTTGGTATATGCAGTCGGGTGAGACAACGAAATGAGGCTCAAGATGGGTCTCTGCCATAAACATCTCCAACTCCTCCAGCTCCTGATGAACCAGGAAGTACTGAAATTCCCCCAGAACCACCTATCGATGCTACCGTGCAAGATCTAAGAAATGCAGTACAACTATTGACTCATATAGTTGTTGGCCAAGGCCAAATATAGGAAAGGTCTAGTTATAGGTGCAAATGTTGTGAATAGGGCAACTAGCACGAGGATACATGACTTTCTTAATTTGCACCCTCCATCCTTCAATGGGTCAAATCCTAATAAAGATCCCCAAGACTTTATTGATCAGATTCAACGCACTTTAGATGTGGTATGTGAGTGGTATAGAAGCTATTGAGCTAGCATCATATAGATTAAAAGGTATGGCTATATTGTGGTATGAAGCTTGGAAGCAATTTAAGGGTATAGATGCACTTCCAACTACCTGGAAGGAGATCAAAGAGGCATTTCTTCACCATTACTTACCATTAGAGATCTGAGAGACCTGTGCAGATCAGTTCTTAAACCTCCACCAATGGAATATGAGTGTGAGAAACTATAGATTTCAATTTAATTCCCTGGCCAGGTATGCTCCTAATGTAGTTGCTACTATGGCAGATGGAGTTCATTGATATGTGGATAGATTAGATACATTCCTATTCAGAGACTGTACCATTACTTCCTTGAATAAAGACATAGATATAGCGAGGATGCAAGCTGTAACACCCCACACATTACATGTATGTGTACTATGCACATGAAACATGATATGAACTTTCAAATTAATGCCAATTTTTAAAAGTGTTTGGATCTCGCGTTAAAGGGGGATATGTGTGTCTAACGTTTAAGAAGGTTGCGTGTATACAGGTTTTGTGTCGAATTGAGGGGATTAAGGCCCTAAACAAAGGAAGACAATTGAGGTGCTTGTAGGACTTAGGAAGCTAGCAGGTGAGTCACATACTTGCTTAGCTTAAACTTACTAGCTAAACGGAGACAAGACTCGATGTCGAATTTATCCAAATCCGATCAGGAATTAATCAGCTGGTCATTTGTATTACTTGTTGTGCATAGATTATACAGTAAAGGTAAAGTAATAAAAAGAGCATAAAGTACATGATTCCACAGTATGACTAAAGGTGGTCCCTTAGAATTGTAAGTGGGATGTACTTACAGCCCAACATCAAGAATGAAAAGGGCCCAACTACATTCTAATTCACTTAACTAATTCGACCAAAATTTATGTGAAGAGGAATTTGGAAATAGGCAGCTCAAGTCCATCAACTTGGTGACCCCTTTTGGCTCAAGTTTAAAGCCCAAGCTGCTGCATCACTAGTCTACTAATACAATCTAACATGTGGTTGAAAATGCAATCCAAGGTCGGCCAAAGTGACCTTTAAAAAGGGGCTCAAAAGAGCAACATATTTCTTCACGTTTGGAACACAATTTTCAGCTTTCTTAAGAAGTTATTTTTCTCCTTTCTTCACTTCAAAGAGCAGCCAAAATAACCTTGTATGGTTCTTGAAGGAGACCTTAATATTGAAGTCTAAGGTAAGAAAGCTTAAGTATTTGTTTAGTATGGTTTTCTCAGGACAAACAAGAGATTAGGTTGGTTAGAGTTATGCTGAAATTGTTGGACAGCATGTGTTGCCAACGTTGTTGGATACTTTTCTTGTAAATAAGAGGTGTTTCTCTTCTTGGTTTGCTTTATTATGAAGTAATACTTATTTCCCTAACAAAGGTTGGTTTGGTAGTTGTGTAACAAGGCTGATTCACTGCTTGTCTAGTCCGCAAAAGTGAGTCCTTATGTGATATCGCAATTGTGTTCTTGATTGAAACTTGTGGGCTGATATATATAAAGCTATTGTTTCACGTCCTTCATGACTTATTTTGTATTGTTATGAGACTACTTTAAGGCTGTTATAATTTATAAATGTTTTAAGGATAGTTTGGTTAAAGTTGGGATAGGTTAGGAATTGTCGACGTCGAAATGTAGCGAAAAGGTGTAACGTTATGCCGCCCATTTGTATGTTGTGTAGAATTGTTGTGTGTTCTATTTTATAGGCTGTTATAAGGCTGTTGTGGCACAACAACAGGCTTTACACAATGTGTATATGAGAATGTGTATTAGAAAATAGGATTAGATGCAAAAACGTTGAAAGAATACGCTCGAGTTATAACTACACGCTTGCTGCCCGTGTGTTATTTATGTAGAAGATTGGGCTGGCAAGACATGTTTATTGGCTGCTAATGCTAGTTTTATCACCTACTATGTTATAGTTAAATAATTAGAGGAAGGGAAAGTTATTTCAAGGTAATAGCGAGGTTATACAGCGAGGTATGTAAGGCTATTTGCTTTCGTTTTACTTGGCATGAAATCTAGAGTCTTCCTTGGCACACAAAGGCACTTACCAACTCCGACATGACTTCTAACTGTGTCTCCACTCTTTCATATGTTCATATGATTTCATAAATAGTCACCATCATAGCTACATACATACATGGATACCAAGTTACCACTCTTTAACATGTTCATATGCTTCCATACATAGTCACCCTCAAGTCTACATATATATTTTGCTACCAAGTTACATAGGTTGTTGTTGCTAAATAAAGTTCACAGGTTGTTTCATCTCATACGCATTTCATTATTTGTGTAACGTACTCTTTTCATTGTCATATTGTCTTGTATGGTTATCTACATGTCATATGCTTCCTACACAGTTCTACAGCTTCCAATATTATGACCACCATAAGAACTATCTCAAAGGTAACTCAAAGGTAATGTATATTGCTTATAGATAGGGGCATCCCGAGGGGTGGAAGAATCACCTCGCCAGGGTCGACCCTATCACGGGGGGCAGCCCGAGAGGCTAAGGAAGAGCCTAGCTCGGGTCAATCCCGATACAATTTACCACTGATTAGTTGGTCATTTACATTACATGTTATGCACAGATTTTCCAGTAAAGGTAAAGTGAGATAAAGAACATAAAGTATATGATCCCATAATTTAAATAAAACTGGTCTTTTATCATACACCAGTACACAGTTCCATTTGAGTTGTTATTTCATATACAGTATTTCCTACGTTATATATTCAGTATATTATCTCATACTGATAACCCTTACGGGGGACCTGCATTTCATGTTGTAGGTACAGGTGCTAGTAGATCTCCCCAGTAGGAGTAAAGGATATCTAGCTGTGGTTACCAAGCTCCAGTTTTCTTCGGGGCTTTGCATGTCTAGAACTTATATTTTTGTATTATATAGTTAGTCGAGGCGGGGCCTATCCCGGCCTTTATCAAATACTTGTCATTATCTAGAGGCTTTGTAGACTATGTAAATTAAAGTGTGGTCATGTCTCATACTTTAGACAACGTGGCCCCAACTGCCTAGTCATATGCATTTCCTTTTGGCTTGTTATTGTTGTTTACTTTCTTAAAGGCATGTTGAATATAGAAATCCCTTATAATATGTATGCCTAGTCATATGCTTTTCCTTTTGGCTTGTTGGTGCTGTTTACTTTCTGAAAGGCATGCTAAAGGTAGAACCCCTTATAATATATATAAAAAGCGCATAGATATAGGTTGGTTCTCCCAGGCCTTATCGGCAACGGGTGCTAGTCCGCCTTAACGGGATTTGGGGTGTGACAGAAGTGGTATCAGAGCGGGTCATCCTAGGGAGTCTACAACACCATATGTATGTAGAGTCTTGTTTATCAATGTGTTGGGTACCACATTTATAAGCAGGAGGTTACATGCCATTTAGGAGTTGTTACTTTCTATTCATTCTTTAGATCGTGCCATAGAGCCAAGTATAATAGGTGGATTATGTCTAACCCCTAAATTGTTTTGCATAGCAAGTATGCTAGAACCAGGAAGAATAATGGTAAAGGGAAGGAAGTAGATATGGTGGTTGATTTACCCAGCCGGGGGAGACAACAAAATGAGGCTCAAGATGAGTCTCCATCACAGACATCACCTACTTCTTCAGCTCCTAATGAACCTGGGGGTAGTGAAATTCCCCTAGAACCACATATTGATGCTACAGTGCAGGATCTGAGAAATGCAATCCAACTGTTGACATGTATAGTTGCTAGCCAAAGCCAAAGGCTGGAAGGTCTAGTTATAGGTGC
>DF362910.1:4965-16230 GCA_000787875.1 Solanum virginianum
CAAGTAAAGTTTGTTTTCCAACTATGAACATGTAACCACGTTTGAATTTGAAAAATAATATGTAACTAATTTAAACTTGAGAGATGACTTTTTTATGCACGTGATCCTCTCTACTCTGTTCATGCCTCTATAACTTCGTTCACCGATTTCTGAGCCGATTATAGTCGTGCGTAATATACTATATATATAAATATATTTTCTAAAGTCGATTAGATACGACGGAGTCGGCTCGGCCCAATGGTCGGCTTCGCTTAGCTTGGTGTCGAGGTGAGATTGGGCCTTCAGTTTGGTGGCTTTATGTCGCATTTATTACAGCATAACTGAGTTCAGGGACTCTGGCTCACTTATCCTACATTTGTGCTTTGTGTTGGAGATTTGTTCGGAGATTTAAACTTTCTGGTGTGATGCTGTGGTATGGCGCAAGTATGGAGGACGCCATCGTTCCTGTCCGATATACATCCATTTGACACATTTGAAAAAAAATCCAAAAAAAGACAATTTGTTTGATATTGCATATGAGTTTGATTCCTGTACTTCTGTTGACTATTACACTCATTTCGTTTATGCTTTCTGCTTTACATATTCGGTACGTCTTTTGCACTAACCCCCTTTCTTCTAGGCAGTTTAACCGCAGCGGTGACCTTGTCGGCCCGCATATATATGGATATATATATGATATGTCTGTTCTGTCTATTGGAGCTTTCTGATTTCAGGTGGCTAGTCAGTAAAATAGAGGAAACTCTGCCAAAATTTTCTGTAAATAGAATAGTAACTATTATTTGAGTTTGGGTTGGAAATTTTGTTTGGATGCCCCAATCGGGTACCAGTCACGGCCCATAGGTTGGGTCGTGATAGTTACTTTAAAGTATTTGGATATGTATGCTACGTATTCATCCCAGATAAAATGCGTAGTAAGTTTGATAAGAAGGCTATACGATGTATCTTTGTGGGCTATGACAATGAAAGAAAGGGTTGGAAGTATTGTGATCCAACAACTAGAAAATGCCACATATCAAGAAATGTGGTGTTTGATAAGACATCATCGTGGTGGTCATCTAAACCAACAAGAAATCTTGATTCTAAGGAAATTGAAGAAAGGGTACAATAAAGAGATCAACAAATATAGCAAGAGGAGGAACGATTAAAAATCGAATCCACAGTTGAAGCTGAAGTAGGATTACCTCTAAAGGATAAAAGCCCTTGGGAGATTGGTATACATCAGAAGACTCCAGAGAAGAGAGAGGCCAAGCCAATTAGAAAAAATAGAACATAGTAAGTCTCCTGAACCGCAACTAAGGAAATCAACATGGATAAGTAAGCCAAATCCAAAATACACAAATGCTGCATTGGTTGAGGATGTTGGGATTAAGGAGCCAAGTAGTTATGAAGAAGCTGCTCAAAGTGAAGAATGAATAAAGCCTATGAATGAAGAGATACAAGAACTAGTGGAGAATGGAACGTGGAAGCTAGTACCGAAGCCCAAAGATGTCAAGTAAATATCGTGCAAGTGGATATACAAGGTGAAAAGTAAAGTCGATGGTTCGATAGAAAGGTACAAAGCTCGACTTGTGGCTTGAGGATTCTCTCAAACCTATGGCTTGGACTATGAGAAAATATTTAGCCTAGTCACAAAGATTACTATGGTATATGTCCTACTAGCCCTTGCTTTAGCAAATCTTGGATCTTGTGGCAAATGGATGTGAAAAATACTTTCCTACATGGAGAGCTTGATCAGGAGATTTATATGGAGCAACCTAAAGGGTTTGAAATAAAAGATCACCTGCATTATGTGTGTAAACTAAAAAAGGCTTTATACAGGCTAAAGCAAGCACTAAGAGCCTAGCTTGGCAAGATTACAGAGTTCCTGGTTGAATGTGGTTATCATATGGCACCAGCTGATTCAAGTTTGTTTGTGAAAGTACGTGAAGGAAAGGTAGCTATAGTGCTTGTTTATGTGGATGACTTAATTGTCACCGGAGATGATGAACAGGAGGTTTCACAAATAAGATCCAACCTTTCTGTGCATTTTCAAATGAAAGATCTTGGTGAGTTTTCTTGGTCTTGATGTCAAAAAGACTAATGAAGGGTTATTGTTGAGTCAACATAAATGTGCTCAAGATCTTTTGGAGAAGTTTGAGTTGCTCAAGCTCAAACCCATAACAAAACCAATTGATGTGAATGCTAAGCTTTGTTCAACTGAAGGAAAGCAGCTAGAAGATCCCACAATGTATAGAGAGTTAGTGGGCAGTTTGATCTACTTGACATTCATAAGGCCCGACATCACTTTTGCTATCAGAGTTGTCAGTCAATACATGTTAAGGCCAAGAAAGCCCCAGTTGGAAGCAGTAAGGCAAATATTAAGGTATGTAAAAGGCACTCTTAACTTTGGGTTATTTTACAAGAAAAGAGTTAGTTGTAAGTCAGTCAGTCACTATGATGCCGACTATGATGGTGACCATGAAAACTGACGTTCGACTATGAGATATACATTTAATCTTAGATCAGGTGCAATTTCATGGTGTAGTAAGCAGCAACCTACAGTATCATTATCAAGCACCGAAGCAGAATATTGAGCTGCAGCGATGGCAACCCAGGAGAGCACATGGTTGGTCCAACTGTTAAAGGATCTACATCAACCTGTTGATTATTCAGTGGAGCTATATTGTGATAATCTCTCAGCAATTAAACTGGCAGAAAATCCAATATTCCATGCTAGGACCAAACATGTTGAAGTACACTGCCACTTTATTCGGGAAAAAAGGTGTTACGTGACGAGATTGATATGAAGAACGTTGGAACAAATGATCAAATCGCTGATATCTTTACGAAGGGCCTAAATGGAACAAAAATCGAGGAATTCTGAAGAAGGCTCGGGATGAGTACAAAATCTGCAATTAGAGAAAGTGGTAATTAAGGGGGAGTGTTAAAGAAAATAATTAACATTTTCTCTTACTTTCTAGAATTATCATTTTCTAGGCCAAATAAAATATATTGCAATTCTAGAAAAATGTAGTATATTTAATTATTTAGATGAAGCTAGAAACTTAAGAACAATTAAATAATATTTACGTAGTTCTAGAAAGCTCCATGTAGTTTGCTATAAATAGGAGGAGTATCTCTCCATTTGAGTACACAATCTAGCCAAACACAAAAAAGCCTCCAAATATTATAGTGAGAGTGAGAGAAGTTAGAAAAGGGTGTTGGACATCTTTGCTTGTATTCGGTCAATACTTGGCTAATAATAATAATAATAAAGTTTGTTTATTTAGTTGCGCCCATCATTAATAAAACACTCTTACCTACTCATTTTTCAACACTAACTTGTTATATGCGCAAAGTATTGTATGAAATAGAAATAGATTGACAGAAGAAACAAGTAGTACCAGATGATTCTAAGATTGAATCTCAAGACTCAAGGTGTTACTATGAAGGAAATCATTATAATGCCAATGATGGCTATTGGGATTATAACTTCTTATTTGGGGGTGCAGGTAGTAGAGATCAATGGGAACCTTGTATTTATTAGCTAGGAAATGGAAAACCTACCTTTATTTTAATTTGTTATTATAGTTCGTATTGATTGTGTTAAAGATTTGAATATGAATGTTAATCAATTGTGTCTTTCAAGTTAGACAAATCTCTTTCTTTTCTTTTTTAATCTAAGAACCCAATAACCAATTAAATTATTGTAGGAAAAAGGTCAATATGCTTTTGAATTATTCAAAATGGATTAAATTTATCATGCGTAATACTTTTGGAAAAAAAATTATTGTAGGAAAAAGGCCGTATATGCTTCTGAATTATTCAAAATGGATCAATTTTATCCTGCATTATGTTTTTGGATAAAAAATGTCTCTATCCTTATGTTTTTTGTTTTAAAAATATCCTTTTTATAATGGTTACCCCAAAACAAGAAAAGATGATACAATTTTACCTTTAACTTATGCAAAATAACATAGTTTTGCCCTCCATCAGAGATATTTGTGTGGCTCTTATTAAAGACAACTAGTATACGTATATGCACGATTTGCGAAAAATAGTAAATTCTTATTTATAAGTATATTATATTATTGCTTGTATTATCTTATGGAACATGTTGAAAGATATTATGTTTTAAAATGTTCAACTATTATATTATTTCTCAATAAAATATATCTCGTCTCTCCCTACACTCCATGCCACTGCTACCCACCCCACCCTCAATCCCTCATAATCAAACATGTATAAATAAAGACAATGTAACATGTTTTAAATTGGTAATATTGGCTTTATTAGCTTATCACTTAGCATAATATAATTAACAATTTCTATTCTTATTAATATAAAACAAATCTATTTTATTGTTCACATCTCTTTAATTAAAATTTATAGACAATAACGTGTGTATCCTCTACTTATTTTATTATGTTTTAAAAATATTATTTTTGCATCATCCCCCCTCCTCTTTGTATATTATTTCTACTATATTTTAATTATTTTTTCCTAGTTTATCGGTGCTCAATTTTTTTTTTATTGTGTATTTTACCCATAATAAGCAAATGACTTTTCTTATTTTTACTTTTCTTACCCATAATAAAAAATTATTGTACAAAAAAGGTCAAATATACTTCTGAATTAGTCTAAATTGATCAATTTTATCTTGTGTTACGTTTTTGGATTAAAAAATGTCTCTATCTTTATGCTTTTTGTTTGAAAATATCTTTTTTACAATGGTTGCTCCAAAACAAGAAAAGATGATACAATTTCGCCTTTAAACTATACAAAATAAGACAATTCTGCCCTCCATCATAGATATATGTGTGCCTCTCATTAAAGACAATGAAAAGTTTAAGTTTAATTGTTACTAAATATTAAAAAATATAAATATTTTTTAAAAAATGCCTTAAAAAAAAGCATTACATAATTTGAAATAAAGGAAGTATAATGATGGAAATATTCAAAATAGAGTAGCTTCATCTTTAACTTTTAATTTTATATATATTATTCTCATTAAATAAGAAAAGTCCCAATATTTCCCTTTTGACTCATAGCAAAGTTACAACTTGAAGATAATAAGAACATTAAAAAGTGTGTACCATTCGAAGAATTTATTGACATATTTGTATAGTGATGTGGTTAGCAATTTAAGTCAAAAAAAAAAAAAAAAAAATTAGCATTGTATGCAAATTCAACTGTAAACAACGATTAACTAAGATGGTAAATATTTTCTTTCTTATTTCATTGTTTATAATATGTATCCACTAATAGGATTCTACAAAACAATTGACTCCAGTTTTCCACTTCGACCATTATATTGAAGGAATCTCAATACAGCTTCTTTACAATTTCTACAGAGTGAATCAAATTTGAGAATTACATGCTATTTCAATCGCATCATTACATAATCTCTGATGAAAAATTCATAGAGTGAATCAGTTTTGAGAATTACATACGTTTTCAATCACATAATTACATAAACTCTGATGGAAATTTTTGTCGAGATATATCAAGCGAAATGGGCTAACGTATAGTTGATGAATTAGTGATTCATGATAGGTACCATATTGAAGCTTTTATTGATACAACAATAATAGCAAAACAAGATTGATTAGAATCCTCCGCCAATATTGGACGCATAGTGGTTATGATTGATTCTGAACTAAGTCAAATAATTTTGTAAATTGATCTATTTATTTCGAAAATAGAAGTCATTTGACTTGAGGAAATTGAGAAACCACTTTAAAGGTACTTTGAATTTTGAAACCCTTTGTTTTAAAATCAAAGCACGCAGGGTAAGAGTTCAAATGATTTTCAAAGGAAAGGATTAAATATCTTAAAAGATCCACAAAATGGGATTGCCAGCCTATTAAAGATATATATATTTGGCTAACTTTGAAAATTATTTCGGAAAAGTGGCTAAATTACCCTTGAACTATTGAAATAGGTGCAAAATACCCTCTGTTTACGTATTGGCTCCGTAATACCCTTGATGTTAATGTTTATGGCCCTATAATGCTTGTATTATAAA
The DNA here is from genome assembly GCA_000787875.1 of Solanum virginianum. Lineage (NCBI taxonomy): Eukaryota > Viridiplantae > Streptophyta > Magnoliopsida > Solanales > Solanaceae > Solanum > Solanum virginianum. Next base: position 10,973 of record DF362910.1, read on the forward strand.
CGGACCCATTAAGCAATCTGATTAGATAACTCTAACGATTTGTCCCCATCATTATGCATCGGTCAATGGGAAAAGAAATTAGGCAACAGAACTCCCGAATAGCAACTTGAAAGTTTTGAACCTAGGCCAGACTTAAATAAAATTAGGGTCAGGTGAGGTCTGGCATAATCCAATAATGCATTGGAGGGTTGATTTATGAGTTTGACTTTTGAGTTGTTAGCCAAGATAATAAGAAGTTTGTGTAGCTTTACGGAATCGAATTCGAGCGAGTGGAACTGCCTGAATTGATCTTGGCGCAAAGAGTTGATTTTAGAACGTCATGGTTTGAGAGTGCGTTGGAAATCAAAGTTCGAAAAATAAATTCTAAGTCTCTAACTCTATGCATCTTGCCACGGTGGGATGATTCTAGCTATGATGGTGCCTCTATGGCGGGATAAGTGACTGTCATGCATTTTAGGTCAAAAAAGTTCAAAACCATTTTTAGTTCTTCCACTTCGTTCTTGAGAGACTAGAAATGATCTAGGGTAGTTTTTCTTTTGTTTTTCTTCTATTTCATCGATAAAAATAAGTTAATCATTCCTCTTATTTGTAAATTGATTCCTAGGCCTTAGAATCTATGAGAATTCTCGTAGGGAAGGTTGTGACTTGCAATTAATGGTGGGAGAGATGATCATAAAAATGGCTAAGAGTTGAAATTTTGATATAATTCAGATATTTTAGGCTATTCTTTGTTGATTCATTGCATTTCTTGTTTGTTTTAGACCAAGAATGAGCCATGATTTTAGAAAAAGAGATAGATCCAATTCTTTAGAATTTCTAAAACTTGTTTTGAGGTAGGTGATAGTTTGAATTTTTATTTGTGTTATATGTGCTTGTTAACTATGTTGTTAGTATTACCTACATATAGGGGTTTTCATGGGTCGGTTATTAAATTCTTAGCGGTCGGTGTTCACAGGTCGGTTATTGGTGAAAACCAAAACCAAACCAGCTTAATTCGGTTTTTAAATTCTCAAAACCAAACCAACCCAATTATAATATACATTTATCGATTTGGTTGTTATCAGTTTTGGTTCGATTATTCGGTTATTAACCATACACAAAAATAAAAGCAATGACACATTTAAAATGAAGAAAAAGTGACAACAATCCATTCAAAACAAAAAAAATAGTTAGAACGACTGATATTATAGAACTTTTAATCACTAAATTTACTATGAGAAAAATTTCAAAATTCACCATTTTGGCCAAGAAGAAAGAACTAGTGACATTTGTAGTCCTACTAAGAATTGTTTAGACATTAATATACATGAAATTAATAAGATAAATGTTCTCGTTTTGAGCATTTATACTTCCATAAGTAGATTAAAAAATAAAAATTATTTTTATAAAGAATATATTATGCATGTATAATTATAAAATATAAGAATATCATTTATCGGTTTGGTTCGGTTATTTCTTCGGTTTTTTCGAACAAATCCAAACCCAAACCAAATACTATCAATTTTTAAAAAATTAAAACCAAACCAAACCAAAATTAAAATAAAATTGGTTTGGTTCAGATTTTCGATTTGGATAAATTTTTATCCAAACCGTGAACACCCCTACTGCTACATCTATGTGAATAGGGAATGAAGAAATGAACTTAATAAATAATTATCCACAATCAAATTGTATACAATGAACCTATGACTGAAATTGAGTAAGTTGTGAAACATTCATTGTGGTTGTGATATCTTGTGGATTGGGTGTCATGTTTCAATATATTATTGGATTGGTGTCACTTTCTGATACTTTATTAGATCGAATATCATGTTTGAACACATTACTAGATCAAGTGTCACATTTTGACACATTATTCAATCGAATGTCACAATTTAATACATCATTGGATTGAATGTCATGTTCTGACACATAAACTAATTTGAGTGTGGGTCTTATGAGAGGGTTGACATAAACTAATTTGAGTGTGGGTCTTATGAGAGGGTTGTTAATTGTGAAAATTGCTTTTTAGGAAAAATCAGCTTGAACTTAATTAATTTTAAAAAATAAATTTTTTTCGAAGAAAAAGAAAACAGAGTCACCACTTAATTTTTTTTAAAGAAATTAAGAAAATTTTTAAAAAAATTTAAGTCTCTAACAGAAAAGTCCTAAAAATCAGAGAAAAAAGTTCAGGTTCTAATTTTCACTTTAAGAAGGTATTAACATTCAAATTGGCCGCTAACATGCGGTTGACCGACGATTTAAAAACTTAAGTAACTAACTTTCGAGAAAATAAATTTAAAACTTAAAAAATATCCAAGTAAAATAAACTAAAACTTAAAAATTATCTAAGTAAAATAATCTAAGTGATTTTTGAAGGAAGAAAATCATCTAATTTTGAAGAAAATTGATTTAGAACAATTTAAACTTTTAAAAATTATAACTGAAGTATAGTTTAAAAGAAAAGATAACATTTATCAACTAACTAACCAAAAAGCTTTGAAGTAAAAGTTATATTTTTTAGGAAAAGGAAATCCACAATTACTATAAAGTTTAACTAAACAAAATTCCCGAAACTAACTTTAACAAAAAATTAATTTAAAATAAGAAAAAGACTTGATAACTTTTGAAGAACTTAAGTGAACCAACTTGGCCGAAAATGACTAAAACTATAAACAAACATGAGATCGCTTAAAAAAAATAAACTAACACAAAATGGTTTATCCCTGGGAATTTAATGAAGTTAAACAAATAGATAAGGTTGGAGTAAGAGTTAAATGGTCCACAAATACAAGTAAATAATCAAGCCAATAAAGAACTAAAGAAATTTGGGCCTTTTAGGCCTCAATTAGCTGGTACCTAAAAATGGACTCCAAGCCCAATTTTTGACCTGTAACAAAAGAAATCAGCTCCTGATTTGGGCTCTGGCCCTATCTCCAACCTGTATATCAGTAAGATATATACTGCATATAAGTGTATATACCATATTTCTCCTATATATTAGCTTGTAAATCAATCATGCCAATCACCTTGAACCATTCCCACCTAAGATTTGGATTTTTCACTCATTTTCTTATACATGATGTATATTAGTGTATATAGTGATGTTTCGGGTCCCAAAATCTGTAATGTAGCTTCTCTATCACGTAAATGACCTGAGGCTGACCCTAGATGCAGGGATAGAGTCCAACATAGACTCGGACTGATGTCACATGCAAAGAAAATAAAACCGCACAAGTATTGCCCACTTAAAGCTAATCAATCAAAAGAGATACATAATGATATTTTAAGAAACGAAGTTAATGAATATCCGACGGTATGGAATTTAATAAAGCAACCCACATATTCTCTGCACAAATGAAGTGGAAAACATCAAAAACCAATGTCTAAAGATTAAACTAACCAAAATACGGTGGAAAAGTGTTCTCCGTCATCCCTACTGTAGTTCTTGCGTCCAAAACCAAATGTAAAGTCTAAGATAGAACAATAATAAAAATTTCGTAATTCAACTTTTTCGCATCGGGGTCCTCAGGTCCGTGACGCGGACCCCTTGTTTTTTTGACTTTTCACTTAAATTGCTGACTGGACAATTTTGCACATCTTTTGCACAGGTCCGCGACGCAGACCTTGCATACTTTTCAACTTCGCACCTTTTTTGCATGTTTTAGCTTCCACAACGTTGTCCCCAAGTCTATCACATGGACTTTCGGCCTTTTGCTTCTACTGACTTTTCTCTCCGACTTCTAGGCTGTGTTCTTCCCTCAAGTCTGGGTTTAACTTCGAACTATCCAATCAAAGCAAAATCCTGCAAAAATACAACCAACAGGCGCGCTCGGCCCTACATTAGCAAAATAAGAGAAAACGACACTCAAACACCTAGACTCTATGAATTTGTCCTCCGAATTAACTCTTTTTATGGGCATTATTGGCTAATTAGGCATATAAATACGCCTAAGATCAGTTAGAAAGTCAGATGATCAGGTTTGGCTATGTTTTTAATAGTATTATTTGATAGTTCCAATCAATTTTTTAAGTCTATTTGTTGGTTCATTGGACTAAAGGTAGGGACTAAAGATGTTTAGGGTTATAAATAAGGGCCAATTTTGGCTAAAATTTCTTAGATGTGTATTTATTTAGTTTGAGTTATTCAAAAATGATTCCATTTTCCATTGTTGTACTTATGAAAGAATTAATTAGAAAATCTTTACAAAATTTTCGAATCCAAATGTAATAATATTAAATATGTAAGAGATTATCATAGTCAAATTTATTGCTAAATACTATGTATCAAGACTAAAGATTTTTTTAAAAGGAAAGTTCGCATAGCAATATAAATATTATTGATATTACATATCTCTATCCTATTTCTTGACTTCATTGTTATTTCCTCCAAACTCAAGTAGACCCGAGGTATGTATGTTTCCCCCTTTTAAATCTTGGAATTTCATTTTATACAATTACTGAATAAATCTAAGACTACTTATATTTCTTTTCTTTCTTTTGAAATGTTGATGTTTTTATTTTCTAATTTTAATAATGTTGAAACCTATGGATGCTTGAAAAATGTAAATAAATTTGAGTCCATAATATCTAGTATAGAGCAAAATTCTCCGTTGATATTTTTGATAAATGTTACACGACACTTGATTTAATTTACTCATAAATTTAACTGGAGCAGCTCATTAATTCTGTTGGTCATATAATGAAAGAGTTCATGATCCTTGAATGAACGGATGCAATTTGCAGTCTTACCTCATTTTAATGATTACTTTCTTCATTTTAATATATATGATAGAGTTAGATTTGGAACCTTCAATACACACAAATCCTTCCATTTACATATGTTAGTTAAACTAGAAAATGTTCATTAATTGAAAACATCAATTAATGTTACTCTTCTAAATTAGCCCCGTTTCCAATAACTATTTTTCATGGAAAAAGGTATAGCATTAGGGTGAACAAAATCAAACCGAAAATCGAACTAAATTGCAAATTAAGTCGGCTTTCGTTTGACCATAGATTTTGAAGTTGAAATTTGAAAATTTGAGTTTTAGCTAGGAGTGAACAAAACCAAACAAAAAATTGAACTAAACCGCAAACCAAGTCAACCCGAGAAAAAAATCCGACTAGTGGTTTGATTTGACTTGGTTTGGTATTGATGAAAAAAAGCCGACTATATTTCGGTTGGTTTGATTTTGATTTTAAAAAATCAACCTGAGGCCAAACCAACCCGACATCATACACACACACAGATATATATATATATATATATATATATA